>VYZS01038677.1:4040-26813 GCA_013400695.1 Neodrepanis coruscans
CCCGGAGCAGAAAGCAGTCGCCAGGGCCGCCAGCGCAAGGCAGTCGCCGTACCGTGGCTTGATCGTTTTTAACTTTCATTTTTTACACCCACGACACATATGTACCATGCATAGCTAGAGGAAGTGGAAAACAGGCCCACATTCTTAGAAAACATATAAAACATGTTTTATTAAATTTCTATGGAGAATAATTTAAACTAGATGTTATATTGTTATCCAGTCATGACATAGTGTTTATCTAACTAGTTTAAAATTTTTTAATTTCTAATTAGTCTGATAATTACCACTATCTCTAGACTAGAGTGGTTATTCACGCAATTCAGAATTTTACTTGATAGTATAAGGTAGGGTTTCTAAAGACGCTTGGCAGCAGCTACAGGGTGTAAGACAAGAGGATATCAGGCTGATATTAGTCATCTGAGACATGTGGATCCATTTTTTTACTACTGAAGACAACTCTGGGTTTTTTTTGGTGATCATTACAGCACTGTCTTAAAATGGGTCAGGTATTTTTGTCCTCATTGAGCCTTTCTCAGCTCAAAAGTGGAAGACTTGTATAAATAGAAGTGTATGATGACCTCTTTATGCCACCTTGCTCCTTGCTCATAGTAGCATTATCTTGAATATAAACAACTCTTTGTCTTCTGATATATTTACAGGGAGATTAGTGCAGGTTCTTTTTTCTGGGTGGAAAAAGCCTCTTTTAATCTCTGTCCATTTATGTTTCCACTTAATACTCCTTATCTGATGACTGATGTCTGCTTGTCAAATATGAAAATATGCAGTTCTTTGTTGTTTCTCTTTATATTCATTATCTTAGTAAGATACTCTAGTATAATGTTGCAGGAGGATTTTAACAGATAATATACCCATTTCCTATATAACTCAATGGCTGCTTCTACTGTAGGGGTCTTTCTTCTGCCTGAAATAGTTAATTCTATTTTAGGAAATCCTCCAAGAGATAAAGTGTTCCTCCAGTTCTGTAACTATGTTATCTAGCCATCCTGTAGAAATTATGCACAGGTATGGCAGTGCATAAATAGATATTTCCATTCGGACATATTTCACAAATATCTGTTATAGCACAACTTTTCAACAGCCAGAAATTGCAGATAACACATATGACCTTACATGTGCCCTCTACAGTCCTTGTAAATCTTTAGTTGTAAATTTTTTGTTGCTATTTTTCACTGAAATTCTTAGCCTGTGTCAAAATCTGATAGCAGCCATAGTTCAGGTGACATTTCTCTTCTAAATTTGACCTCATACACAGATAAAGAGTAACACAGAGATACTGACAACATAGCAAATAATTTGTTTCCATGAAACTAGCCCAGTTGCAATGTCACTGGCATCAAATGGGAGCTGTATAATTTCAATTTACATTCTCTCTTTGGGAAGAGAATTTTTTTAAAAAAAGGATAACTTTTGCTTAATTCTCCTCTCTGGCACAGACATTTTGACTAAGTTATATTCCAATGTGAAGTATTTTGGCCTGTAACTTCTGTAATATTTCGATTTTCATCATCAATGAAGACTGTGATCTCCTCAGGAGTATAATCTGACAGGTAGAATTGACCAAAAGAGAAATGAAGGATAAAAGACGAACTATACTTATGGGAATAAATGCAGCAAAGTTTACCAATGGTAGTATTTTGGCTTATGGGTAATTTTCCATGGAATAATTTAATATTTTCTAGGGTGGAGTGCATACTGTCCAGACAAGTCTTGCTGATATTTTTCTGCACCAACAGACAAGGTCAATTTTGGTTAAATTAAGTGCCACTATCTTCTAAGAGTGCTGCTTTTTTTTTTTTTTTTTTTTTTTGTGTGTGTGTGTCAGATTTCC
The DNA here is from genome assembly GCA_013400695.1 of Neodrepanis coruscans. Classification (NCBI taxonomy): domain Eukaryota; kingdom Metazoa; phylum Chordata; class Aves; order Passeriformes; family Philepittidae; genus Neodrepanis; species Neodrepanis coruscans. The sequence continues at coordinate 5,890 of VYZS01038677.1, forward strand.
TTCCTTTATCCAATATATGTACAGCCCTATCTTGATTTTTTTCATCCTGCTTATTCAGAGACCTTTATAACTTGCTGTGTTACTTTGTTGGTTTACGTAATGATTTACCCTGGATGCTTTCAGTTCAGTTTACATGGATGTTTTCTTTACCTTTTTAAGTTATCTGTATCTATATGCAAAAATTGTTGGGCCATCCCTTTTCAGTCATTCTTGGGCTACACTTGTATTTCTCATCAGATAGAACATCTTTATCTCGGATTTTCAACCAAGGGATCACCAAACAGTCCAACTGGCTTCTGTACACGCAGCAGTTAGTATTGAAAATGTCCAAATAAACCAAATCTGCCTGACCATTTATTCTGAGTACCACAGTCATGCCCTTGCTTGTTTCTTTTGTGCCATGAAAGCAGCTTCCTAAAATGACACTATGTTACTTCAAATATTTTCTCTCCATGTCTAAATTGAATTATTTCATATTTGCAACATGCCTTTCTTGGTTCTATCGATTTTCTATGCTCTGTTCATAAGTAATTCAAAAGCCTTTATCCTCTAATGTCAAATGTTAGTCACCCTGGCTCATCTCTTTCCTCTCTCGTAAGTTCTGAAGTGAATGACTCATAGGTATATTCTTATGACAGCTTTCAAGAGAGCAGGGAAAACTTGTAGTGCTAGCAAGACATCTTAATGGGAGCTGAAGGACCAACAAGAGGCTCATGTCAGAATCCCTCTTCCTGTCAATCCACACTTCAGTGTCTTACCTCTTTTCTTCCACATTGTCTCCTGAGCTGTTCGATTCTCCTGCTGTACTGTTCAAATGTTTTAGTTCTTCCAGGAGTCACAAAGACCTCCCATCACAGAGCTCCATCTCAAACTTTGTGTCCTAAGGACCCCTCTATTGCAAAAGTCCCCTCATACTTCAAAGATACTTCCCTTTTTCTTCTCAAGTCCTCCCCCCAAAAATTTGCAAACCTTGTTACATGATTTTAGCCTGTCAACTAGAATGCAATTGCTTTGTCTTCTGATGAGTGCTTGAAAGAAGGGTGAGGCCATCCAGGCTTGGAAAGCTTTGTAATCTCAGAGAAACCCTTTTGGACAAGACACTCAACTTTCTTGCTTATAAATGTCCTATGTTTAATGGCTGTTCATGTGCAACTTTCGATGTAGTAAGAAAACACATTCAGATGTTTCAGCTTGGACTCCAGTGAGTGATTTCATACTCTGTGTTTTGGTATAGGGTTAGTTCCTAGCTCTTCCATGCAATAGACAACGAAACTGTGTCGGGAGAGGGCAGAACTGAGGTATACTGCAGATAATGAAACAAGTCCTCTACATGTATTTTTAGGGATAAACCCCTCCTATTAATTCAGGTGTTTCCATGTATAACACATTTCAGCAAAACACATGCAAGATTTTATATGCAAATCAGCTTTAAAAAACTCGTCAATGAAATGTTCAATCCTGAAGACTGGCATTATAATATCTTCAGAGAATTAACTTGTTTTGTTAACTACAAAAAAATCAGGAATGTTCTGTTGATCATTTTTCAGATGAATAAACAGTGCCCTACTTCATAGTTGTTGTTTTCATATCAAGTATTTCAAAAGAAACAAAGGTTTTTGCTGTGAGTTAGTATGTATTATCTTCAGATGTTGCTCAGGCAAATTCCATTGGGATAAAACATAGAGTAACTTGGTAGCAGAGCTATTCTACAAACTCCTTTCAAATATCTCTGGATTCAAATTCTTCTATATTGATGTGCATATAAGTAATGTCTTTACTCCAGAGAATCCTATTCTTGTGCGTGCACAAGAACCCAAGATTATAGCTGTGTTTTTCCCTTCACTGCTGTTAATCACAAGCAAAAAGTCATCTTGAGCCAGTGGCAAACACAGAAGTGTATTCTGGGGCACGTGGGCAAAGTTCCTATCCTTTTTTAAACTGAAAATTTCTCTTTCTGTGATAAAAATAAAGCACTAAAAGTCCATCTTTTTAATGGACAGAAATAAAATGCTTCATGGGGGACAAAAAAAGGAGAAAAAGAGAAAAAGTGAGCCAGCTTTGAATAGGTGCTTCTGATCTACTTTATAAATTAATTTTAATTTTGCTGAACTGTGGTATAGAGATGAATTTTCAGAAATTTCTTTGGAAACTACAATATAAGATGAAGTTTTTGTCTAAAATAGTTGAAATACTAAGAAAAAGCAGGTCTGGGAGGAGATAGGTAACAAGAGACAATTCCACTGGATGTTAAGGGGTATAGTAGTAACATGGAGTTTAGTTGGATAATATGATGGGTGGGCACTAAGAAGGTTATAAAAATGAAGAGGTTGTTATTCTGTTTTCTCTTCGGATCATCGGACATCACCAGTAAAGTTGCTTCTACCTTCACCTCTGCAAACTGCATATTTGTCTCATTTTCTTGTCTCATTTTCTTGTACCCAGCAGGCAACAAGAGAGCTGGGGTTGTTTAGCCTGGAGAAGAGGAGGCTCAGGGGAGATCTTATCCCTCTCTACAACTACCTGAAAGGTGGTTGTAGCGAGGTGGGGGTCAGTCTCTTCTTTCAGGTAACTAGCAAAGGGACAAGAGGGCACAGTCTTAAACTGTGCGAGAGAAAGTTTAGGTTAGACATGAGTGAGAAGTTCTTTACAGAAGAAGTACTGGGCACTGGAATGGGCTGCCCAGGGAGTTGGTGGAGTCCCTGGAGGTATTTAAGAAGAAACTGGGTGTGGTATTTAGTGCCATGGTCTAGTTGACAAGGTGGTACTAGATCAAAGGTTGGACTTGATGATCTCAGAGATCTTTTCCAGCCTAAAAGAACCCCTAATTTACTCTTTAGATTTTAGTAGTCTCCTAGTACCTGAGGAGGGCCTACAGGAAAGATGGGGAATAACTTTTGACAAAGGAATTGTAACACTATAGTCCCAAAGCTACATACTTAACTGGGAGTATTACTTTTTAAAATATATTTAAGGTTTTAAAGTTCACCCACCAAACTTTTGAAAAATCTTTTCGTTTGTTAATACCTCTAAATCACTTAAAGAGAAAACAATTACACACTTTCCCAAGATAATTTCTTTTAATTTAATAAGAAAATAAAACATTTTGGCAAAAGTTCTACAGGAATAGCATACAACCAAGACAAAAAGATTCCACCAAAGCATCCAGCACAAAGCAACTCACATCAGCTTAGTAAAATACAATCCATTGGTTTTAAGTTAACAGAAAGTGATTAAGAAAGAGTAAAGAAAGAAAGACAATTAAGAGAAGACACAAGAATCAAGACAGAGGGGAGTGCAGAGCAGTCTTAGTAGGCATGTGGTATCCAGACAGAATCAACCCATCACAATTGTTGCAGATCTAAGTGGGAAATAGGTTTCCTGTCTGGTAATATTAAAAAACAAGAACATTGCCATTTCATATTTAACAGAATCTTCTTATCCTTTGTATTAGGAAGACATACACAAATACGTGCTCTCAAGTGAGTTGTTCAAGACACAGATCAATAAAAAATATAGGAAATACACTGAGACAAGAAAAAAAATTAGAAGAGGGGTATTGAAATTGATACAGAAAATGTATGGATAGAATAAATTAAAATCTTGCTTAGAATAAAGAAAAATCTAGTCATGAAAATTAAGCAACAGTGAACATAAAACAACAAAAACATAATACCTAATGCAGTGTAAATTATGACAGAAGTCCACAGAAGTATAAATAAAGACCTTTAGTCTTTGCTGTAATTCTAATTTCCAGCATCTCGGGCTGAAATATGGTGAAAATTTTCCCTTTATATGTAGTGCTCCTTTCTGGGTGGAATATTTTATTAAAGACATGGATTTTTTTTAATTTCAGAAAGTGGCTTTCAATTATAGCAGTGTGACATCTGATTTTTTCCAAAGAAAATATTACTCTTGAAGTAAAAAATATATTTATAACTCACTATTGCCCTCCTGTGGAAGGAAGTAAAAACAAAAGTCTGCATCATAAACATAAAATCCAAACTAAGAACTATTTACTTAGATTCTAGTTCAGATACCTTCATTCATGTTGTGCTTTAGTTTGGAGTAGCATTTGGTCATATATTAACAGACTTTTCTAATCAGAGTGACATACCACCACAAGCAGACCTTTGAAAAGTGTGTTTTGCTGCTCCTATGACATGTTCAGCAGCTCTAACAAGAGTCTAAAACTGATGTTAAGAAAATCAGAGGCATGGCCATTAGAAAAAACAAGTAGTAAAAAAGAAGAGTTGACTCACTACAGATTTAAGCATAGAGATATATATAAACATCACCTATACATTAAATATGTGTGAAAAGACCTACTTTGAAAATGACACAAAATTGTCCACACTCGCTTTACAATATTACTTCTCAAGATTGTGCCGGACTACTTAAACTGTTATGTTATGAAAATGTTGATCTTCTTCTTGCTCCTGCTTTTGTGCTTATGTACCCCTCCTGGTAATGTGTCCAAGTTTTTAGTTAGGACAGAGGGCCTTATCTTTAGGAATCAGATGACTAAAGAAAGGTGATATGCTTTGCCAAATATTTCTTACTAAGATCTAAGTATGTCCATTGCACATTAAGGTGTCACCATGCACTTAAGTTTTCTTTTTTTTCCCTTTTTTTTAAGATTCCTAATGTCTGGAACCAATGCTCTGAGAAAAGAGCATTTCCCCATAAAGGTGACACAAAGCCAAGATTTATAGCAGCAGGGCTATACCAGTCTTTCCTAGGACTTCATATATGATATATTCTTTTTGGTGAATTATTCAGAGTGGCCATAAAAACCATGAAAAGGAAGATTTGTGTGTTCCTTAAGTCCCATCTTCAAGCTCAGAGACGTGACTTGAATGGCATGTGAACTTTGGTCTTCCCTTTGCATGAGATAAATTATCACTTAATTTCCATTTTCCATTACTCGCCAAAGGAGGCAAGGACACCTTCCACTAGACCAGGTTTCTCAGAGATCCATCCAACGTGTCCTTGAACACCTCCAATTATGGGGTATCCACAATAACTGCTTTTGCTTCGAAATTCAGCTTCTCCAGGGTTCAGCTCTATACTGTCTTCTCTTAAAGAAATTCCAAAATCACTGGCTCTGATTGCAACCATCCTGTTGTCTTTCATTAATTACTGGAAACATTTAGAAAATATTTGTTCTGATGGAATAAGGAATGCATATACTTAGAAAAAAAACCCAATTTTTTTTTTTTAATGAATGATTAATTGGAAGTGCTTGAGAAGAATGAACTAAGATACGAAAAACCTGCTTTGTGAAAAAAAGTTTGATAAAGCTCAGTTTCAATTATTTACTCGAAAGAAGGATAAAACCAGCTTGGCCACTGTCTCCATGTTGGTACCTAAGCAGATGGCTATTTAATACAGTGTAAAAATGTAATTAAATTCTATAAAGGGAAGGTGAAAATGGGGATAAGAGATATTCAGTCTAGAATAAAGAACAGATTTCTAGCAGTTAAGGCAACAGGAGTTAGCACTTTATCCGAGGGCAGTGGGGACTCTAATGCTATTGTAATCCTCGTGACAAAAATCTGACCGTGTATTACCATAGCATTTGTCAAGATCTAGTCAGAATCTTCTAAACCTTCCACAGAGAATCTTACACTCTTGCCTTACTTTTGTATACCTCTTTATTTAGTTTGCCCCAGGAAAATGTTGCCAAGAGGTACTTTATTCTGTGTGTTAGTCAGCTTCATAGAACATAAATTTCAAGTTACTATGTAACTAAAATTTAGACATAAAGTAAGTAAAGTAGAGAATGTATATATTATTGTACTGGTCAACTGACTATGTTGGATGACACCAGACCCATCATAATCACTGACTATGGCTGTGACTCCAGGTCAACTGCATTACATTACCCAGCGTTTTAGTCACCAGCGAGGGCTGGGAGAGCTCCTCCTGGCTCGATCTATTCCTGTACTACCTGTAACAACTATGTTTCTTCCTTCTTGTAGCTCCTGCTGAGACCCACAGTTCTTGAGCTTTCACTGAGGGGAATTCTCTCCTTGCAAAAGACTTTGTTTGGTGTTTGCACACCAGTAAAACTGGGGTCTAACTCTCTTTTTTCAAGAAGGCGATGTATTTGAGGTTCAGTTTGCGAGAGGAATAACCATGATTCTCATACATATTGCATACAGGGTTATATCTACATGGACTTTCACAATAATTCTCACACCCTAGCAGTGAAAGCTTCCTAGAAGTCTGGTCTGAGTTAAAAAAAAAAAAATCCCCCAAAACCAAAACCAAAACCCCAAAACAAAACCAGTGATATTAGTTTTTAAGATTTACCTTTCACTCCAACTACTTAAGATATGTTCATTTTCAAAGGATGATTACAGATGGAGATTATTAACACTGTAGCTGATTTCAAGCCTAATTACACAATGCAGAGTGAATTCCTAATGATTAGATGGGGAGTGTTGTGACTCTTTTTGACATTTTATAGGGAAAAAAGTCAGATATGCTATGTCACCTAAGGGTAAGGCCCATGGGAAGGGGGGCTATTGAGAAGATGCAGAGGGGCCCAGAATCACATCTGCTCTGTAAGGAAAAGGACAGACAGGTCATCTGACTCCTGAAACCTAAACTATGCAATCACTATACTTCTACGTTTGCAGGCTTTGGCTGCTGTTTCTTTCTGTTCCCTATGACCACTGACAGCATCCAATTTGCTACTTACAGCACTAAACATCTGAAAAATGTTTTACTTGTTTAAATGTGGAGACTTTGTGGTAACACAGTCCATCATTTGCTGATAGGAACTAGCAAGACCAATGAAAACAACCCTTGATGTAGTTTCCAGAATGGAAAGACTCAAGAGTAGTGATATTGGATTGAATTAGAAAGAAATAGGTTGCCCTCAGTGCTTGCTGAGGAGTAACATATTGCTGGAGTCTGCAGAAAATAAAAGACCACGTATCCTGCAGAGTTCACATTTAATTCAGATCCTGAATGAGGGAAGGAGAGACTTTCATATATTATAAGTGAAATACCTAACTGAATACCAGTTTTTAGTCTATTCATGAAAATATCTGGTTACGATATTTGGCATAGCAGTGGTAAACTTAGCAAACCATAACATGATCTTTGGAGACATATGCAGACATCCTTCAGGCTGAATGATATTTAGCATTTGCCAGTGAGTGATGCAGAACTGAAAATATAAAGCACTGAAGATAAAGCAGAAAAAAAAAAAATCAAGAATGCAACTCTTCCAATATTATCCCTTACTCAGTAACCAATTTTAGACAGAAGTAATATTCTGAGAAATGATTTTATCACTAGAGAAAAAAAGTTCAGAGGAAATATCTTTTTACATTGAACCTGTGAATTTTCTCAAATACAGTCAAAATGTGTATCACCACTTGATGTCACCATTGGTCTGTACCTGTGCAGCTCATAAAGAGATCTTTCTGAATGCCACAAAAAAGTTACAAATTCAGTTAAGATATTTAGAGAGCTATTATGAAGTTAAATAATCACCATCTATTTGCTGGTCCTATTCAAAATACTGTAAGAGTGGGTTCATTGAAGTGGGTTCATTGGAGCACCATAAAAATGCCATGAGCAGTTGTTTGAAAGGCTGCTGTGTATGCTTAAAATCTGTCTGTTTTAATAAGGAAACTTGCAATAACTGGCAGAATAAATCTGATAATTACAGTATGTCAGATAACATTACTACGATCCAACTATAGAATGAATAGTAAAGGGAAAGAATATATAAACAGAAGAAACAAAAAATTAAGAACTCTAAGTGCTAATGAAGGGACAAAAAAAAATGTTTGCAATCTCTCCCAAAAGAGTTGGAATCCCATGTCCCAATTCAGGCATAAAGAAAAATATTATGTATTAAGATTTCCTTTGCTTCCAACAAGCATGATGAGGCTGACATGCAGTGTGATAATTCTGAACACCAGTTAATTTATTTTTAGGTCAGCTCAGGTTGAGGTGTAATTTTAAAGGAAATTCACCATTTATAGAGCACTGTCTTTTGTCAGTAGTTGCCATGCTGTACAGCTAGAATTGTGTCTCAACTGGATGGAACGTATGAACTGGGAAATCTTTAATGTGGACAATATTGTAGGTGATGAGAGCATTGTGTACAGGACATCAAGTAGCACTCAATGGGGTTGAATTTTTGGATACTTAGCATGCTGCACATTCTCTATACAACACTGCACATGGCTTGTATAGACCTATACATCAACACGTCTATACAAATATAATTTTAATGTACAAATTATTTTACACTGTATAATAGAGATCATAATTCTAGACTTCCGATCCATATTCTATCTGCTCATCAGTCATAGGCTAATGCTGACCATTTCTTCATTTGTGCCATTGCAATCATTGTAATCATTACAGTAATTCTTTTTGAGGTCTGGATAACAATGACTTTGTTCATAGATCATGAGAATGTTTTCCAGAGAGGTTCCCAAGAAACTCCAGCATTGGGTATGTTTTGAATATGTGAAATTTGCTCTAAGTAAATAGAAATTGGAAGTGCTCAGGAATTAGTACTTTTCCTTTTGCAATGCTGAACGAATAAGCTAATTCTATCCAATTTCAAGCTCCTTTCAACATAATAGTTTCAAAATTGCAGCTCAGAGTTTATCACTTGACTTTCATTTCAATAAAGAGAGGCTAAAAAATCAAAATGGACAATGGCCAGAAGGAATAAATTTAGTTAGCAAGCAATAATAGAAAAATTAAGTAGAGAGTAAAAAGCAAGTTCGGATGTAGTTTGAAACAGAGCTGGCAGAAAAATGGAATACAAGTGCAGTATCATACATAGACATAGGACACACATAAAATATTCATTTGGTAAAAAGTTAAGCGAGTTTTTGTAGTTATTAATAAAATACCGTATTTCAACACATTGGTTTGTATTTGATAAAAGCAGTAAATGACACTTTCAAAAATTTTAAAAAAATTGCTACTTTTATTATGTAGTCTAATATAATTTATGCATTAATGGCATTTCTTTATTCTAAATAGCATTCTAATCTCAGAAAAATTAAGCATTCAAAAAGCATCAGACTTCATATCTTTAGATATTATTTTTTCCTGTATCATGTTACAGCACAGCAGAAAAGGCCCAGAAGTCCAGTAAAATAAATCTGGAGTTTAGGAGGCAGTATCACAGACATGTTATATACTCACATTTTTTTTTACTCACAAATCCTTTTCCCCCCAGCTCCTTGTTAGCAAGGTAGTAGAAGTAGAAAAGGCCTTGACATCATGCAACTACTACTCAGCAATAATGAAAATGTCCCTGAGTTATCAACACTGCCTGACATTTCTTCTAGGATTCTGGAGTAGCCATGGACCCCTTAGCATCAGAAGCATTTCCATATAAAATCTAATGCACTTTCACAGAATGATTTGGCATTAACAATATAGGATAGTTCTGGAATTGCAAAACTATTTATTACAAAAGGATAAAAAGTGATAATTTATTACATTTTCCATCATACTTCTTGCTTCAAAGGTTCTTTCAGGAAGCTTGACAATTTTATAAAAAGGAAGGAGATATTTCTTCCTTTTTCTTCCTGCTGGTCCTTGGATTGTTTTTTCATGGAATTTTACTGGGGAAAAAAATTTAAAGAAGAATGATAAGGGAAAAGTAACAAATTGTTTTCTTTGGCTTGAAAGAGGTTTTGTTTGTTTAGTTATTTTTGGTTTTGTCCTGTTTTAGGACAATATTAGGTGTTAGCAGCAGACGAGAGATGTATAGAAAAGGCAGCAATTTATTGAATGTATGGGGTAATGTCAGTATGGAAGGGTGTAGGGATATGGATATGAATATACTGATATGAATCTGTTACTGAGGTGCTGAACCAAAGGGAAAGGAAAAAAAACCCCAACAATAATCAACGTCCTTGGAAAACACAGTTGTCTCTTATGCCCCTGTTGGTCGCAATGTGGTGTGGTACAGGAGTTGTAATCACCTTGGGAGCCCCTTTGGAGCACAGGGGATGCAGTTACTGTGTTCTTGCCGACAGGGGGCGCTGTGTGTCAGTCGGGACAGGTCCGGAGGGGAAGAAGCCACGTGTGAGCAGGTAAGGGAAAATGGCGGATGCCGAGCTCCCGGACAAAAGCCCCCGCAGTGGGAATGGGCTAGCAGCACCTCATTCAGTGACTGAGAGGGAAGAGGGGTGCCCTCGAGGAACACAGGAGAGGCTTAGAGGTGGGGGCACACAAACCAGAGCTTCGGTGAAGAAACAGCCGGGTTCCAGGGACTGGTACTTCTGGGAGAGGGGTGTTCTCAAGAGCTTCTCAGATGGAAAACTGTGTCCAGTGACTTCAAGAGTCCGCAGGGAAAGAATGGGAGCAGCGGGGGTTGTGCTGGTTCCCGAGCGAGCAGTGTTGAGAGCAGAGGCTCTGTCTCTTGCCACACAGCCGAGAAGAAGAGAGCAAGCACTGCTCCCTCAGGTCTCTCATTAATCCTGGTACACTCCCAGAGATCCCTGCATGGCCTCAGGAGTCTCCATCTTCCTTCCCAGGTATCCCTCTCCTGCCCCCAGGGGGCTGATGGGAAACTGAGGAAAAGAGATATCTCTGGTACTCTGCCAGGCTGTCCCCCCACCCCTCACTAATCTGAGGAGAGGAAAGGAGTTATTTTTTTCTTTTTGTCTTTTTCTTTGGTCCTCCAAACCACCACAGATGTCAAAAGCATTCCAAATTCTACTCTCTAGTGAGAAAAAGCTTAAAACTTTATCCTGAGCAAAACCTGCAAATGAACATAGAAAGGAACAAATCAAGGGTTGTCTTTGTTCTTAGAAAAATACCCTTAGTTCTTCAGGACATATTAGAAATTTCCATAAAAGACTATTATTAACAGCAACCACAATTACCTTATTCAGAGCACATTGCCAACCCCGTGTCAGAATACTTAGTGCGCATAGGTATGAGAAAGGATATTTGACAGAAGTTGGCTGAAAGGAAGAAAAGACATGGTTGCCATACAGGCTGCCAGTAAGTACACTAATGATAAGTGAAAATGAGTAACTCAGCTTCCGTGGAACCTTGAGCAGCAAGGTATTCTCTATATACTTCAAAACATATGGGAAGTCTTTAAATGTTCTGGATAGACTTGATCAATAAATCCAGTCTAAAAAGAACCTGACATCCAATAGTCATATACCCTGTCAAGTATGCCAAGACCAAAATGGAAACCATTGATTTTTTTTGTCACCAGGCTTTCCCAGGTAGCTAATTTTTCTGAGCCTTTGATGTGCACAGATGACATTGTACAGGGACCAAACAACTGAAAAGTGAATTTCAGCTGAAGACAATTTCTGTGAGCAGGAAATGTTAGCGAATGTGCCATGTGCTTTTTTTTTTTTTTTTTTTTTTTTTTTTTCCCTAANTTTTTTTTTTTTTTTTACCCTATGAAGCATCCTTCAGAAATTAGGAGAAGCACAATAATATAAATCACTTGTGGCTGGATATGGGAATTTCTGAAGTGAGGCAAATATTTTCACTGATTTTAAAGAGAGTTATGTTTACCCTTTAATGGATATTTTAACTACTGTTGAAGACTGTTCTGTCTTACCAGAGCAATCTTAAATACATGGAGTTTCTATTTCCTTTAGTTCTTTTATTCACACATTTTGCATCACATGATTTGTCTTGAATATAATCTTTGCAAAGCAACCTAGAGGCATAGATAATACACAGGCTCCCTGGGGAAGTGTTCACAGCACCAAGCCTGCCAGAGTTCAAGAAGCTTTTGGATGATACTCTTAGACACATGATGTGACTCTTGGGGATGGTCCTGTGCAGGGCTGTGTTGGCCTGGATGATCCTTGTGGGTCCCTTTCAACTCAGAAGATTCTGTGATATAGTACTTAATTAATGAAGATTTTGAGAAATAGGAAGCACTTTTGGGGGGCAGAAACAAAAGGAGATAAGTGTTTTAGAGGCTACCTGTGACATAAATATGACAACTGATGAAGGAAAGGGCTATGATACTGGCTGACATAAAAGAGGACAACGTGAAAGGTTCACTACTTTATGAAGATCATAACAGTAGTTGATGCTATTTTTGCTCTTATTGTTCTCTAGTTTTTCCCAGAAGGTCTTTAGCTTTGAAGCAGGCATGAACAATGCAGGAATAAAGAGTGCATTCCTTTGTATAAGAATACTATAATAGTTAGTTGACGGCAAATACAAAAGAGAGAGGATGGGAAATTTCACTCTCTTAAAAATAATTGGTCTTCAGAAGAAGAATTTTTTTGAGCATCAAACGGTGAAGATATTGTAATTAATGATAGGAAAGTAAAAAGTGTTGTGAATAGGACCAAAGTCTGGAAAAGCACTAATGCTTAGGGAGTTAAGGTTGTAACTGTAATAAGATGCTGATGAGCAAGGTCAGTCTACCCCTTTGTGTCATAGGGAAGATTTCCTGCATCTTTTACTTCTGTTTTTCCTTTTATTGATTTTAGAAACACAATCCCAAATGACAACCATACTTTCAAATAAAATCAAATTACTGTCTTAGAAGTAAATACAAGAAAACATTTTCAAACTGAAATGTTAATTTTAATGTAAGATGAAACAGACAATCTGGATACTGGATTTCCCTCTTGCTTCATTATATCTAGCCACATCTTAAAGCTCTTTTTATAGTGTTTCCCTCTCTGAATCTTAATAGTGTTACATTATAAGTCTTAGCAACTATATTTAATGGGAAATGTTGATTATTTTGATTATTATCAGCAACAAGAGAAAACAGTGTGTCTGTTAAACTTAACTTCTAAAAAGATAGCCTGAGATCTGAAGACAGAAATATTTCTATCACTTCCATTCTCCCTGTCAAGATAGAGTACCATCTTTGGTGTAGGATGAAAGATGTCAAAACACACAGAATAGCATTCCTGTATTACCTGTTTCAGGCATTGTTTACATTTCACTGAGATATTCCACCTACTCTTAATTTCGTGCTTACTATCAGTTTTGCACATTTTACTCTGTTTACTTCTTGGTTTGCAAGGTTCTTCCTACCATAAATCTGTTCCCTAGGTTGACTTTAAAGGACCATGATCAAATCCCCTCTAATGTTCCTGCTGTTATGTACAGTATGTTTGAATCTTTAACCAAAAGTCAAGTCAAAGATCTAAATGAATCTTGAACTTCTTAGTATATCTTTTTGATTTTGTTGAGACTTCTAAAATAAGAACAGAAGTCTGTGACATAAGTGTTCATACATTCTGTATGGACAAGACTTTGAGTCTTGTTTGAATGTCAGCACCACAAAACGTTAATGTTAAACATAATGTAATTTTGAAAACCAGATTTCCAGTTTCCAGTGGTTGCTACTAAATGCCTTTAATACTAACCCTGAATTTCAAACTTGTTTGTTTCTGTGATAATGGAAATGTTGAAGGGCCTCAGATAGAAACAAATGACAATGCAGAAAATACACAACAGAATATTGTTGCTTTTCTTAGATTTGAACCCTGGGAAATAATAGCAAAGGTAAAAGATACATAACTCAAGAATGCCCTAATGTATACAATGGACACTGCGTTGTTAAAAGACTGCCTTTGTTGTGCTGAGAGATGCTTTGCTTTCACGTAAGCAGGAAGTTAGCTCAATAAGAAATTGCATATATGCTTGCTAAAGGCTATAAAAGCTTGGTACATTTAATAAAGTTGGTCCCGACTGGCTATCGTCGTGGATCATGCCTTTATGCACTGCAAATGGTGTCTCTGAACAGGGATCAGAGAAGGAGCCAAATATAGTCACCGCGGTGCACCTCCGCCGAACACAGAACGTTGAACGGAAACGGATGAAAAGTTGCGAAGCATTATCACCTTATGGGTTGGAGAAGGTGAGCAGCGGGGAAAGAACGAAAAAAAAGGGGGAAATTATCCCAAGAACAAAAGAAAGTTTTAGACTTAATGACACGAATCCTTGAAAAAACCGTGAATGACTACTTTAAAGAGTCTTAACTCTGTGGGGGGACGAGATATTTTTAAGAAGCCTTTCCTGTTACCTGTAGCATTTTAACTGCAATTCGCAGAGTAAATGACATTGGAAACGCCCCTGCCAGCTTTGCCGTGTGTTCTGATGCCGCTAATTCGAAACGAGACCGAGTTCATGCTTTTTGGACCCCCCTAAACCCCCAACTCCTCTCAAGTCTGCCAGTCCATGGGGAAGCCGGTCTTGTTACCAGGAAGAGGGACCCAGCGTCCTGCTGCTGCTCCTGCTCCTCCTCCTCCTCGCCCCCGCTGCTCCTGCTGCCGCCGTCCGTCTCCCGTGGCCCCGCGACAGAGCTCCCTTTCCCTGCCACCCGCCGCAAGGCGGCTGCTCCAGTCATGGCCCCACGGCCACGCCCGAGTCCGGGACCGCTACTGGGAGCTGCGTGTGTCTGTGTGTATGTGTGTATGTGTGCGTGTATTGTGGGCGTGCAGGGGGAGCGGACGCGGGGCAGCTCCTGCTGATCGGCAGCATCCCGAGTGCCCCGTCGTGGCCGCGCTCCTCCCGGTCCCAGTGCCAGCCATGGCCGCGCTGTGCTGAGTGGAAAACACTGGAACCCCTGAAAAGTGCTGTGGACTCTGCCTGAAGTTAATAAAAACAACCCCTTGCCCCGAAACAGCGGAGCCGAAGCTGTCCCTAAGCTAAGACTCGAAGACTACACTCGTTTCTATGCAACTCAAAAACAGCTTTAAGTACCTAATAGTTTCTATTGAGATGTTAATTTAATGCATTAAATGTAATTTATACAATGGACACTGTCTTGCTAAAAGACTGCCTTTGTTGTGCTGAGAGATGTTTTGCTTTCACATAAGTAAGAAGTTAGCTCAAAAAGGAAATGCATATATGCTTGCTAAAGGATATTAAAGCTTGGTACGTTTAATAAAGTTGTTCTTGACCGGCTGTCGTGGACTGTGCCTTTATGCGCTGCATGGAAATTCACAATTGGTACCTAAGATTATAGTGGACTCCTGAGTTGTTTTTTTTTTTTTTTTCTGATTTTGTTTTAGTTCAGCTACATTTAAGTATCTGGCTTATGGTTATTTGAGTTAAGAGGTCCAAAACTTTGACTTTCATTTGAAGTCAAGTGTGTTCTAATAATGGTATTGAAAAGGATGAAACTGAGCAGCTAACATTATCCTTCCTCATTTTGTGGAATTCTAAAATAAATATGAGAATGTCACTTATTTTATAATGCTTTCAAAAAAGGTATGACACTAAGAACAGTAATTAGAAAGAGGTGGAGCAGAAGTCATAACAAGATGAGTGGACCATGTAATTTTGAAGAATAAAATATGTTATAGTAAAAAGGAATCTGGCAAAGTGCTATTGGAACTTATTAAGGGAAAAATGCTAGAGGGGTCTAAGTAATGAGGAGAGCTAAAATCCAATACTAGTAGAGTACATGGTCCTGTTATACTTTGTCTTTTAGATTCTTAGGAAAGCAATGATTATCTTTCTGAAAATGGATCAATCACCCCCAAGGCAATGTACTGTACATGAAGAAAACCATTCAGTGATCAAGCAGTTGCAGTAGGAGTATAGACTATCCTTTTCTGTGCTAATAATTTTAATGGACTATATATTTTCCTCAATGTTGCATTTTTCCTCCAACTTTCCTTTGCATTTGCATTTTATTTATTATTTCTTAAGCATCAGGGAAAGAATGATTTTTTAGATATGATTAGGCATAACTTCAGAGATAAAATGATAACCATTTCATTTTCATAGGAATGTAAGTAGGTCAGTTCTGCAAATCAGCAAGCTTGAAGAAACAAACTTCGCTATGGCAAGGATGTGTTTTCCTTAGTCCTTGAAATATAAGGATTCTATCTCCACAGATATGAATGCAGAACTGGAGCTGGTGTTAGGATTGCTTCATACTGCTTACTAGTGTCTGGTGTTTCAGCAAGAAACCCATGAAAAGTGGGGTCGGAAGTAGATACTGTAATGGACAAAGCTGTAGTATTTCATCATTCAAGGCAATCTTAAGGAAATCAAGTACAACTCTCAGCTAATAAAGACTGAAGAATTTAACACATTTTTCTATAGGAGTTAGGCAACTCATTGCACTCTTCAGTTTGCAAATGATTTGATTTAGCATCTAGACTTCTAGCTTGTAATGTATTGCAGTCACACAACTAATTTTTTTGTTTATTAAGTTATGGTAAATTCGTTTCCTCTTTCATTGTGATAGGGTGTTCATAAGGAAATGATGCTATATTTGGTTTAATAAAAAATAGTATTTTGATGTGCCTGCAGTGGGAACAGTAATTGTGTAAATTGGTCCTTTTTTTTTTTTTTTTTTTTTTTTTTTTTTTTTTTTTTTTTAACAGCCCTGTGGTTCTGTTGGAGAAGAGGAAGCTTGGGAGAGACCTTATCACTCTCTACAACTACCTGAAAGGAGGATGTAACCAGGTGGGGTCGATCTCTTCTCCCAGGCAACCAGTGACAGAATGAGAGGACAGTCTGAAGCTGCACCGGGGAAATTTAGGTTAGATATTAGGAAAAAATTCTTCACAGAAAGAGTGATTGGTCATTGGAATGGGCTGCCCAGGGAGGTGGTGGAGTCACCATCCCTGGGAGTGTTTAAAAAAAGACTGGATGTGGCACTCATCACTATGGTTTAATTGATAAGTTTGTGTTAGGTAATAGGTTGGACTTGATGATCTCAAAGGTCTTTTCCAACCTAGTTAATTCTGTGATTCTGTGAACATGTAATGCTAAAACCCTTTTATTGAAAGTTACTGTACTGATGGTTTTCTTGCTCTGCCTCCTTTATCTCTTTATACTGAAAAGATAAAGAAAGAAAAATTGTATCTAAATTTTAAGCAGATTGTGCATTTCTTCAGTTCTGTTGAAATTCAAATGGAGTCTTCTAATTCACATTAATTGCATCGATTAAAACACTTAGAAAGGATCACATATCAGTAGCTACATGTACCAGACTACTCAAAATATTTCTAAGTAATGCAGATCAGCACACCTTTAGCCAAAATGTCAAGAAAAGTACCAAAACTGAAGTACTGAAAACAATTCTTACAAAAAAATCATGCATAATAAATTCTGTTCTGTGCCTCTGCTCTGAAGCATAAATCACCCATAATGTTGGCTTATTTTAAGCCAGTTTGCATATAAAGTGGAAAAAAAGATTTAGTGAAAGTCTAACAAGAATGAAAATAAGCTCCAATCTATATCATTACTCATTTGATAAAATGCATATATGTTGCAAGACTGCATAAAATGTAACACTAAGAAGATATATCTATCTAGGAATGACTTCTTGTGATCTGCTTCTTATTTCATGCACATTCTAAAATATAAGCATTGCAAAACTCCTTGTTTTAAGATAATAATGAAAGTGTAATTTCTTCACTAAAATAAAACATAGCTTTCATTTAGCCTGACAATGTTGGCTCAGGAATACAGAATATTAGTTTTAGTAAGAATGTATTGGTTTCAGTGTAAAATAAGATCTCTTCCGTATCAGCCCTGGAGAAACGTATTGGTTTCAGCTAAAATATATTGCAATGTTTTCACTAAAACATACAGACATTATAAAACCGTATATTGGTTTCAGTAAAAAATGTATTCTTTCCAATGGATTCATGAGGCTTTCAGCAAGAATCTATTGATTTCATTAAAATGTGCTGCTTGAGATAAACAAAAATTCAGTTAAAATGCATTGGTTTCTGTTAAAGCTCATTGACTGAAGTAAGGAACAGTCTACTCTGGTTTTGGGCAGCCTTAGGGTTTTTTAAACAGTGAGTAGAGAAGTGCATATTAGTAATTGTAAAGATAATTGAGAACAAAGTATTTTCTGTAACATCTAAAGATGTAGATATACAAAATAAATTAGATATTTTATTTCCATCCCATTTGCATCTGTTGCTAAGCACAGGCATAAATATTCATACATAAAAAGCATGACATCCTTAATTCTGATGAATAGTTTTCTAATCAGGTGCAGAATGTGGGCTGTAATATTTTTTAGCCTGTTTAGTAATAATTTGTTTTCACACAATGAGTTTTTGACCAGTTTGCTTTAAATCAAATTCGACATTTTCCTGCTTTATTGACAATGGGTTCTTTTTGCCTTTTCAGCAATGCCAGGCATTCAATGACATTTACATATATTAGGAAACAGACCTATTGCCAGTCTACTAAATTAGGAATAATTTATTTAATTGCCTTATTTTATTTTTCCAAGGGAATTGTTTTATATTTCAATATTTTAAGTATCTTTACATTTTACTTTTTATACAGAAGTGATCCCACTGACTTAGGGAAACCATGAAATATGCATGAATATAACTAAACAAACCTCGTTACATGAGAAGGCTGCTGTACAACTTCGGAGCATTGTCCTTTCCTGATGCTGATCTTGAATTTACATATAAAATGTGTTTAAGTATACTTGAAGTGTAAATAATATGAATAAAGATTCACCTGCTTAAAACTGCATCTGANATTTGTCCTTGTCATCCTCTGGTTCTCACGTCCCCTGCACCTGGGCTGTGACCTTGCACATCATCAGCAGAGGACCTGCTGCTTCTGCAAGTGGCTGATTGTTTGATCCATTATCATTAACATTTCAGTCTCATAACAGCTGATCTCCAGCCCACATGAAGAAGTTTCTTCTTTTTGGTTGTTGGCTTGAACTTGTATCTTGTTGCTTTCACTTGAGGCATAAAATCAAAGAATGGTTTGTGTTGGAAGGAAACACTAGATCATCTAGAGATCATCTAGTTGATCCCTCTGTCATGGACAAGGACACCTTCCATTACTTACATCCTGAACCGGAAGACCTAATGAATATTTTTATTTTTTTTCCCTCTTGGCTACTCACAGTTTTGCAGATCTCTACTACAGCTTGTGCAGAGGCTTAATTCAGTCAGGGGCTGGGATCAAAACTTATCAGTGAAAAAANTCTTGAATTTACATATAAAATGTGTTTAAGTATACTTGTAGTGTAAATAATATGAATAAAGATTCACCTGCTTAAAACTGCATCTGTAATTGAACAGAAGAAAGGAGGAATGACCATATTGAGCTGAAGAACTAGTCTATCTTGCTTCAGTCCCATCCTCTACACTTCCAAGTGTGATAAATGCCTGAACACTGTTGGAAGAGGAGCCTCTAATAACTCATATGTAACAGATTTTTTTTTCTGTTTATTTTTGCATTTCTCCTATAACTCTGTACAACTTCTGTTGTAAAAACTGCATTCACAGCACCCATTGGCACAGAGTTCCACAGCTGTTATGCCCTTATCCACTCAGTAGATTTAGGAGAAGATTGTTTGATTCATTCTGGGCAGTGTTCAGGAGAAACCACAAAATGCTCAGGAGGTTCAATAACAAAATTATACTTGCAAACTCTAGAACACTAGAGTAGAATGGCATACTTGGCATATTTTAAAACAACATCTAGACAAAGTAAGGCACTTGACAAACTTTAACTTAGCAAACTTAAACTTAGCCTACATTAACTTATCCATGCCCAACAAGGCACAGGCATTCACTGGAATTTTTCAGTCTGGCTTGCAATGTATTTTGAGAAGATGTTAGAAGAAGAAAGAGAGAAAGAAAGAGAAAGAAAGGATAAGAGTAGAATGTGGATCCAGCAATGAGACTGAATTGTTGCAATTTAGATGGTCACTGGTAGAAGTGATGGTCACAGTCTTGATCTGTCATGGGATGGGGGGAAGCCCATGAAACATCAAGTTCAATGGGTTAATATATGTTTAGGTTTACATGGGAATGCCTCACACCTTCCTTTGTGGGGGGAGTTTTACACTGTCTCTTGTAATACTGGAAGATCCCAGAAATAAGTCTGGGTGTGCTCTGAGGGTCTTTCATAGTTTATGACAACTTCTAAGACACGAACACTGCCTCTCACGTAAACTCAGTTGAGCTAACTATGTCCTATCAGAAGGAATGAATACCTACATATGAATGTGCTAATATCTCCCTTCGCAGAGTTTTACAACTGAGCCAGTTATGCCCCATCAGAAAGGATGGATAATGTAAATGTCCTGATATCTTCCCTGGGGCGCAGTTTTACAGTTGAGTCAGTTGTGTAAGGGAGNGGTCAGAGCTTGCTTCAGCAAGTCTTTTGTTTTTGCCGCTTGGCCGATTATGGGTGCCACCATCTTGCATGTCTTTCTGGAAGAGAAGGGAAGAGGAAATTCCTGTTCCATCATCTTGCCTGCTTCTGTGGAAGAGAAGGCACGAGGTCTTCCGGCACTGCCATGTTTCCACGTTGTCCAAACTCTTTTCATGCCACAGTTGTTCCCCGACAGCCTAAAGGGTTTCAGAGGCTACAACCATGGGTCGCCTTTGCAGCAAATATGATGGAATACATGATAGAGGTGGCAGGGATGACTCTGGAGTAGCTCAGCACCTGGTTTGCAGCTACACAACCACAATGACTGCGGAGGAGTTCTTTAAGGTATTAGTTTGTCCCTCATGGAGTTCAAAGCTCACAAGCAGTCCTGGCTTTCTTAGAAAATCCTCCAGGACAGTTTCTGCTACCAGTTCAAAGCATTATAAGCTCAGTCCTGAAAGAGTCTCTATTTTAAAAGCTTCTATTTTTGCCTAACATTTTTTGGGGAGTTTTAGCTCCTTCATTCCATTCTCAACCATGGTCATTTCTTACTTACTAGGTGCTGAAATGTGCATGTCTTTCTTGAGGACTTTTTTCCTATTCACTGGATGGAAGTACAGATTTTTTTTGCTGCAGCTGAGCTCCTGCTACCTGATGCTGTCGTGTTCCTGCATCTGGGCCATGTCCCTGTAATGGGTGCCAGTTTGTAGCAGGTGTGGATTTCTGACCCCCCTGTACCATGCCACCACAAAAGAATGAGTCCAGGGATACGTAGTGTCAGGATCCATATATTGGGTCATCCT
>VYZS01038680.1:15362-29429 GCA_013400695.1 Neodrepanis coruscans
CTCGTGATTTCCTGGGGGTGGACTGTTTCTCAGGGGTCGCGTTTTCTTGTGGCATTTCCTGGGCGGGCGGATTAGCGATTTCAGCGGCCATAGCCCAGGTTTAAAGGCCACATCTTTCCATCAGCACTGAAATCCCTTTCCGGGGTTGGGGAAGGGAGGGGGAGGGGGGCTCGCAGTTTCTAACTGTCTGAGTGTTTTTCTTCAGAAAGCTGAGCGGAGGCTCGATGCTACTGTAGGGTCCTCAGGTCGGTCGCAGAACCCCTGGGAGAGCTGAGGTCGTGTGCCTTCTCTGATTATCCTGGCGTCTCTTCCGGAGCCCCCAACAGAGCGTTCCTATCCCAACACGGGCTCTGGGAAAGATTAATTTGTCTGGTTTTTGCACTTTATTGTCTGTTTTCTGCGTGTGTGAAATGAACTGTGTTACTTGTGTGTTTTCTTTTTGGGTGTGTGTGGCTTCTCTCGGACATCTCTTGTCAGTACCACGCTTTTTAGTGGTAAAACCACGACATCTGCCTAGTTAACTTCACTTGTGACTGAGCTTATTTTACTAAGTTGGTATTTAAGATGAATCTCATTTGGCTTGATGATTTCAATCCAACTCTCTTTTTAATTCAGAGTGTTTCAGTCAGAGTATCTGCTGTCACAGCACAAGAGATCCTTGTGTTGTGATGCCTGGCAGATATTCAGAATAGTAACAAAACAAGTACAGGAACTTGAGTGTTGAAATTTCAATTGATTCCATTGTGGTAGCCAAGAGAACATTCACTCCCCTGGGATGGCAGTTGTCCATCATAAAAAGATGAAGGTATGAGTCAGAGATGAGGAAGAGAGACTTATCTTTTGGTCTAACTCCAACATTAGTTCACTGCAGAAACGCCTTAAGTCTGAATATAGAAAATCCATGCAAATATTTCACAGAGCAGGTAGTTCTAAATAATTGCCACAATAAGATGCTGGGGCTCCCTCCTGATGGCAATCACCCTGGGGCTCACCTAGACTGTCAGGTTCTCTCCAATCTCTAGTGTAGGGCTGCCACACCGAAACAGGTTTGAAATGGTGCTTCCAAGTTCTAACTTATCTCTCTTCTACCTTAGCTTTCCAAATCTCACCTTAAGGAGGAAAAATTCAAGGGGCCTTTTGTTTGGAAAACACACCACATCCATGGATTTCACCCCTTTTTAATTTGTAGGCCTCTCCAATTTTTTCTAATGGGACCATGGCCTTCTGCACAATATGAAATGCTGGCAGCAGCCTTACACAGGTGCTCCAGCACTAGGCATAGGCTGGTCAAGGTAGGCTCAAGGAAGTAATGTGCAAGTCTCATCTTTGAGGAAGAGGCATAACACATCTCTGTAACAGGTTGATATTATGGTGAATTTTTGCCCACAGGGATGAAAAGACGTATATACTGAAAGTAAGTGGTGATATGATGGTGAAGTTGTTACTGATTCTCAGCAACACAGAAGAGGCTGGGATGAACAGAAAATGCTCTGAAAAAGTTGGTCATTCATAAGTATTTATGTTCGCTGAAAGATGGATGCTGCACTGATAAATGTTCTCATCACAGAGGTTTGGAAGAGAAATAACAAACCTGCCTTATTTCACATGATATTGAAGGTGTGATTATTTTTTAATAATCGCTCCACAACTTATTAATTTCTTTGAGAGATTAACAAATCCAATTTACATAAGAAATGCAAACATGCTGGTCTAAGAGTCCTTTTAATGAGGCAAATGTGCTCATTTGTGTTCAAATCATAACATAGAGAGGAGAAAAATATCCCGAGAAACAGAACACCTTGTCTTTGCCCACGGAAAATTTTTCACAGTAAGGTGTTGAACAAAGGCCTTCGAACTTCCTGGGGGAATCTTTGCTTTCCAGAGGCTTTTTGATATTTCCTGCTCTTTACTGAAGGAAAGAGTTTGAATTTAAAGAAAGGGGCAGACTGAGTTTCTTGTTCTTAGAATCTGTTTACTGATGTCACTAGTTAGAAAAATGAAGAAAAAAATAACAAAAATTTTTATTCCTTTGCTTAAGTTCAGATACTTTGTTAAAAATAAGAGATAAATCAACTTGTGTAGTTTAAATAGTCTTTTCTTTAAAAATCAGTGTTTTAAACAAGATGGTTTTATTTCTGTGTCACTTGACTTTCTGAACAAACCAGTAGCAACTAAGAATGATCTTTATTTCCATTACATGTAGGACTGAAAACCGATATCCTTTTTTTTTGATTACTTTAAAGGTTTGCATATTGAAATATTAAGGTGCAAAATTTTCACTCAATAGCTCAGTATATGTCCATTGTCTGGCTGAGTGGCATAAAAATTCTGTGGTTTGGTTGTTCCTTCATAGAAGATTTATCTGACAAATACTTTCCTAAAGCAGCATTCCATCATCTGTAGCACTCTCTCAGGTGCCATTTCATCAGGAAGTGTTACTATCAGAAGAAGGAATAAAACCCTGTCCTTCCACTGAAACATGAGCAAACCAGTGGATGCAAAAAACCCAGAAGAAAATACAGCCCAACAGAGGGCTGCTACAGAGGCATCAGCCTGTGCCTTGATATAGTCAGCCTGTACTAAGCACTGTGATGGCTGTATTCAATTCTGGTTTTAATAGAATAAGCTGGACCTCTATCATATGGAAGTCTGAGGCCAACCCTAATATTCTGTATCTGGTATTTTTGGAATTCCTATTTGTGTGCTATGGAGGAAAGTGCAGACAATTTTCCAGTAAGTTATTATTGCTCATCAGTTTTTATTCCTGATGAATGACCATGCTTCAGTTCGTAAATCTTTCTCTGGTCCAGGCTAACTTGCCACTCCCGGGCTCCTAGCCAGCATAATTTTGTAGGGAGAAATTGTACAATTTGATGAGAAAGAAGTAAATAGTCCTGTGCTAACAGCTATTTGAAATAGCAGCTGTTTAAGGCTATTCAGCAATGGGGGATATTAGCAATATTACTGGGCCAACTGTAGGTGGTTACCATATGTACATATTGCCACACACTGTGTCCTGCTTGTCTAATGTGAAACTTCTGATTTACTGGCAAATACAATGGTGATGTTTATAGTGGTCACTGCTGAAGTAATGGAAGAGATTCTAGTAATCTCTCTCCATGCAGTATGGATATGGAACATGGATATGTCTAGCCTTACATATTTTGTACTAACCAGGCACACAACTGTGTCCCCTGTTCTTAATAGCAATACTATGTAATGGGTCTGAGGATAATATATAGAGAAGAGAGTATGTGCAGTTTGTCTGCATGCACACACAGATCTGGGGCATGATGGGGTTGGAGGGCTAGCTGAGGGTCCATGCAATGACCATGTGCTTAAATATCCATGAGAAAAGCAGCATAACTGAAAGCAGCATAAATACGTGTTTACACGTCTCACATGGACAGTGAACATTGTCAGGGTGGTGGTGAAAGAGCTGCTTCAGTTTGTCTTTTCTGCACCCTCATTCTTATTTATGTCAAAGAAACTAAAATAACATCAGTTGCTCATTTTCCCTTTTCTTCACAGAACTGCTTCCCTTATTGCCATTTTGTCCCAAGGTCACTAATGTGAGCTGTAGGATATAATAAGCTCTGATCCACGCAACTCTAAGGATGATTAGATGTAGAAACTCCCTAATTTAGAAAGCTTCAATCTGTTCTTCCTCAAGAAATTTTAAGTGTTTTTTTCCCTTAGTCTTGAGTAGATGTGTTATATGTTAAAATGTCAACACCTAGATTTATAGAGAATATCTTGTTATTTTAAAGGGTGTTTGTTTTGGTTTTTTTTAAATTGTTAGAGCTAATTTTTCTTACCCTCTAAGGCTTGTGCATACCATTTAAGTTGTCTTTACCTGTGAAAAAGAGAGAAATAACAAATTCCATAAGTGTTGAAAAGAGAAAGGAGAACAAGAAAGCATTTTTCCTCAAAAATGTATTTCATTCAAGAAAAGTTTATGATATTAAAGTTTTATTGTCTCTCTTTGTGTTGAAATGTATACATTTCCATTAGTAATTAATGCAACCTTAGCAAACAATAAAATATGCTGAAAATGTATAAGACGTAAAAATATGAAACCAAGATAAGTAAGGAATGAAGATTTTCTATGCCAATTTATTTTTTTCATCAAAATTAGTAGTGGTTGAGATCACCCTGAATTAATTTCTATGGCATTTTAAACTTGCAGAAATGGCCATTTTATTTTTCTTTGTATAAAGTGAATACTTTTTAAAAAAAATAGCCACATGTACTTGGACTTAGTCTCCTGAATTATCCTTTGCTTGGGAGAGACTGCATATTTTATTAAAACAGTGGCATTTTCATGTAGAAAAGCATTTTCCCTAGCATCTGCTTAAAAGAATAATGGGAAAATTGTACAAATTTGATAAAGACGTGAACCTTTTCTGTGGCGACACAAGGTAGCGTGAAGCCTTTCAGATCAGAAACTATTTTTGGCCTCTGGTAACTTGGACCATCTCCTCTTAGACCGCTATGTAGCTGCTGGGCTAACCTGGCACTTTCGGGAGTGCTGCCCACTCTCCGCCTGCTCGTCACCAGAGCATTTACCTTGGCTGCTCACCTGCCTGCATGGGAAGCAGCCAAGCCCAAACACTTTCCTGACTTGTCTGAGCAGCCATCTGGAAGGGGCAGATGCCATTATTCAAAAGTACTTCAGTAGATGGGTTTAGGGGCATTAAAACTCCCTGCAGGAGCACAGATCCTGCCACATGTTTTGTAAAGCATCTGTCCTTAAAGAAAATGCTGCTTGTCTCAGCCACACCAAGCATATGATATGCATGACAAAGAGAAATACTGTGCCTTAGGGTGGGCTGGTGCCATGGTGTTTTTTCAGCTGCTCAATGGGAGAGCAACACACACACCTTGAGTAATGGGGTGCTTCTCCCCTATGCTTCTAGCCGTGTACAAGTGGCAATTTCTTCCCATCTTATGGTAGTGTCTTATATTGGAAAGTGTTCCACAAACAGAAGGGAAAAAATAGATAAGGAAGGCAAAAAGTCAAGACAAATGCAGTATGTGGGAGGAGAGATTGTCCGTTCCACATCTTACAGTAAATGCTGGGGGGGAGAAAAGGTCCTTCCTGCACGACCCTGACTGCTGTCTTGGAGCATAAGGTGGAGCAGTAAATTTTGTCTCCAACCCTACTCTCTCACTTTCCTGTGATACCTGTGGATATGTCTGCTAATGGTGGCAGTGATGACAGTTGTTAACTGGACAATGTTTTGACACTGCCAAATCCTTTTGCACAGGTCACTGTCTGCCTAGTGGTAAATGGCAGTTGAAAAGCTCTGTGCAACACATTAACAAATTCTTTTGCTGTCCAGACCTCTGAAGTATTTTAAAAGCCTTGTTTAAAAGCTCAGGCTTTTCTGCCTCACAGCCCATTTTTTGTTTCTTGTCTCATGGTATTGAATTAACTGTGAGTAAGTGTGGCACCCCAGGAAAATGATAGGCTGGGGTCATGCAGGGTGTGGCCTTTGTAGGAAAAGATGAGAAGTTGGCATTGGAGTGTATACCAACTACCTGTCTCACAGGCAACAGCAGGATTTGTCCCCATCTTGTTATAGTGAGTAATCAGCTGCAAATATATTGATTTCAGTGTTATTAATTGATGCTGATGTGACAAAAACACCGTTTGCCCTAAATGTTATGGAGAGATGACAACCAACAGACTGAACAGATCCGTTTCTCAGTGATCTCTCAGGCAGTAGTGGTAGTCAATCTGTCTATGCTGCTTTGGGCCATCTGAGCTTCCCTTGAGAATTTAGATTTCCATTTAAGTTGCATTCAGTTTTTATTCACATTGGTTTAGAATATGTTTCATGTCTTTTTTTTTCTTTTTTTTCCTACAGTAATAGTAAAAATCTGTTTTTCTTCCCTAACTATGTGCAGGCTGGCATGGCTTTGACTTATGATCCAACAGCTGCTATACAGAATGGGTAAGGAATGCATGTTTTCTTACGCTTTTTTAAAAATTATTTTGAATGTCATCTTCTATTTTCTCTTTCTGTGGTGAAACTTTTTCAGAAGCAGATTCAGTTAGTCATATTTTGTCTGAAGCATGTAATGCTATATTGTCAAGTTCTTCTTTTAGTTTCCTTTTTCTTTTTATGCCCTCTTGTTTGCAATATGTATTTGAATAGGAAGTTGTTTTTCCTAATAGTTTCCATCTCTGTTTGGCAAATGTTAGTGGATGTTTTTGTAATCTCTCTCTGTCATGAAGTGGAAACCAATAAAGTTTCCCTTTACTGACTTTGCTTTTGTTAAAATAATCTTTGAAGATTCCAGTGTATTTTGGATAATAGACCTATTACTTCATCTGGGGTTCTCTCTGCAGGCTGGCTGGCTTCCATGGCATTGTCTGAATAAAAATGCCAGATAGGGAGAAAACCTTAAATTAGCGTGTAAGCAAATGGGATTTGGGGGTAAAATTCTGAGCAACACTCTTCTTCATTTCTCAGATACTATTTGCTGACACAAGGAATTGCAACTTTTTCTCAAATTGAGCAGAAAAATTACATCATCACATTATTCACCTGCATGATTGCATTTCCAATTGTTTCATGAGCTAGAGAAAGAAATCTATCTATCCTTCCAGATAGGTTAACAACAATTTCAAGAGAAGCAGGAAGTTTTGCCCTGAATCCTTTGATCAGAGAGATGTTTGATATGATTATTAAATTCCATGCATACAACCTCTGTTCTCCATCTGAAGAGAATTTATTGATATAGATGAGAATGGCTTTATTTGTTAAACATTTTTTAGGGCACTGCTAGTTGAAGCATTTAGGGGAAAAAACTAACAGTCCCACTTCGTGAAAAAAAAAAAACCACACAAAAATCAATAGTAATAATTGGTCTATTTTATTTAATTGCTCTTTACAAGCAGTACTTTTGTAGGACTAGTGATATGCCCATTTTGTTGTGGAAGAGGCCAAGCTCAGAAGATAAGACAGTTTGTTTGGAGTTGGGAGTTCAGAATCCTCTGCTTCTGTATCCCTGTTTCAACCTCCAAATGAGTCTTTCTCCTCTACTGTCATACTTTTCAGCTGGTAAAACATTATAGTCTATAAATAAAACAGTCACTGATTCATAATCCACCAGCGTTTTAGGAGGACAACTGGCTTTTATTTAAAATAAATTCCTGCGTGTCAGTTACGTAAATGTTTTGGAAAGTGTAATTTTAATGATCCTTTGAGACTAACATAATTTTACTTTAAGAATAATTTTTTGTAGTTATGAAATGTATCTCAGAATCAGATGTTATTTATATAAAAGAGAGCCCCTAGTGTTCAGGTGGTCAGGCTGCTCAGAAGTTTTGGCCATTCAGTTGTTTGAACAAGCTATCACTGATGATTGGGAAAAGAAATTGTACCCAATGGAGGATGACAGCTCTGCAGTTTTTAAGTATTCTTTTAATTTTAAAGAAAGAAATACACTACCATACCAAATATCTCTGTAAGAGTGACAATTAATTACTGCTTTGACATATCTCTTCTTTCTAGAATGACAAAATATTTTCCATTTCGTTAGGACTAAACCATCATTCAAAATGTTCTTGTTGTGAGATCTTGATTGTATGCAGTACCATGAGAAGCTCTAACTATGCAGAAAAATCAATTTTTCCATCAAAAGTTACACAGTTTTTTTTCTGTCCTTTGGTTGCATTTTGAAAATACCTCAACCTAGGGATCACCCGAATGCTTTGTTTACCCTGGAGTTTTTTTATGTTCCCAGACATTCACATAGTAATCTCTACATATCCTGTAGTTATAGATTTTTATTATTTTTCATAAACCTCTTTACTTGCAAGTACAATAAAAATCTCACTCATAGGGTTTATTTTAGTTAAGTCCACAAGCATTTTGATGCTTTTTGCTTGTAACCTGTAAATGCAATCTGTTGCTCGCTGACATGAGACAGGCATGATAGCAGATGTGTGGCCATGGTGCAAAGACTTAAAGGTTCTTAAGCACTAGGAAGTAAAACTCAGTGATCAGTTAAGGGGCGTTAGGCACACACTGATCTTCCTCATGGTGAGGACAGTCTGGAAGTGAGCACAAAGCTGCTTCTTACAGCCCCCCCTGTGTTGATGCTGTACCCACACCCACCCTGCGCATAAAATGCCACATAATACTTCGTCAGTAAGGTGGGTCCAACTGTTAAGGTTTTCATGAAGCTATGTTACCCAAATATCTGTAAAACAGAGGCCAATTCCTTGTATCAGGCCTGGGCTACGCAGCAGTCAGGTGAAGCAGGTGTTGACCTGTTATGAGTAAGCATGAGTTGCTAAGACCTGTGCTTATCAGAGTGGAGCTCAGTGAACTGAAGTTGGGGATGGGAAGTGTAAAAAAGATAACCTAATCAAGGTGGTGATTCAGAAGAGTTGTGAATTACCAATAAAAGTTAAAATTATTAACTATGCATGCTGACATCTATTAGAGTTTTTCGTAGGGTGAATAGATGCATTTTGATACATACAAGTTGCTTAGTCCACACAGGATTATATGGAGGATGGAAGTCTACTAGACATGTCTCTGCAGGTGTCTTCTGGTGGTATTTAAAATTCGCAGTTCTTTAAGAGATGCGGATTGTATTAAGTTTTGAATTGGGCCATAATCAAACTTTAGGGAAGAATCTGGACTCTTGTTTCCAAATGAAACAATGACTTCTCATTGCTCATGGTGTGGTACTATCACTTTTATTACCATATAACTGCATATTTGTCCTCAAAATCTATAGCAGAAATAAAACAAAAGAGAGTAGGAGAGAGGCTTTCACTAAAAATAACTAAGATCTTTCCCCACTAAGAAACAGATAATTTTCTTTGGAGTCTATTACATTGTAAAGCTTGATTCTCCATTTCATTATATTGTTTTTATGCTCATGTAGTTCTGTTTAAGCATCCAGCAGAGTTACATCAGCATAAACCTGGTATAGCAGAGTAAAGAATCCAGCCTGTAGTGTACCATAGCATTGCAGTATGAGTTACTGAAGATATGGTAAGTACATACTTATGTAGATGAGCTTTTTTCACCTGGCAATCTCTCTGTGCCTTTTTTTGCTTTATAATTAGCCTTTTCTAAATTTATAAAGGTACTCAGGTTTTATTTTGGGGAGTAGTGTGGCTGTTGTAATATGATATTGATTTTTCAATTTGTAGCATTAACATTGTTTTGGTAGTTTTATGCAATCATACTAAGAACAAGATAGAGCTCTTGTACTTGCACTGTAAGGAAGCTCATTTAAAATGTTCCAGGGGCTGGAGTCCTCCTGGCCATTTTTCTAACATTGCGATGTACTGTAACAGTTTAATATCTGATATCTGGGGGACTGTACTGTGCATTTGCTGGCCAATGGGCTCGATATTCAGATAGGTCTTTTCCAAATCAAACATCTGACTGTGTGGCTTATTGCAACAGAAAATTGCTGCCTTGATAATGCTTGGTAATACTCTTACATTATGTGAGCCCCAGGATACTATTTATGAATCTAACTTTTTCAGTACTGCCCGCAAGCATGAGGCATGAGCAAATGGTGTTTATTGCAGTGCAAATAGGATCTTGCTCTTGTGCAGATTCTGTATGGAAGCTTGCACATTCCCCCATAGAATGGGAACCATATGGATTTTTTTCCCCTCTTTTTGGCAGGGAAATAGCGATCAGATACTGCAGATAATGCAGTCCCCAAATACAGAGGAAGGGTTGGTGTAGCAGGAGAGTATGTGCTTTGTCTGTTAAATAACAGAAACTGATGTTAAAGTGCTGCCTCTGTGTGTGCCTGATGATGTATTGGAAACGTGATTCTTTTTAACATCTCTTAAAAATGTTTTCTTTTGATCCCTTTATAAACTCCTCTTTGGGAGCATCAAGGAGCATCTTTTTGCCTCCTAGTGATGAGTTTCCTCTGTGCTTATGGAATCTGGCATGCTGAAAAAAGTCTATTTTTAATACAAGGACAATGTCCATTTTGCCTTGCCCTTGCCACCTGCACACTTGTGCTTCTAGCATTGCAATTACTGCTGAAGAGCAGGGACAATATCTTGCTCTGGGAAAAAAAAAACATGGACCAGTGTGAGGATGCAAACTGTATTTGCAGAAAATGCAGCTGAGTCTTTTGAAGAGTTCTCCTTGGAGCTCACAGGTCAACTACCCCAAAGCCTACAGTTCTCAAAATACCATACTAGATACTATGCAATTTAATGTCAGGAAACTTGGAGGCATAATTTAATATGCCTAAAATGAGTCAAAGCTTGTATAACTCATATCTCTTTCAACTCCTCTTTCTGATATGGACATTCTCATGACTGAGAATCCTATATTCCCTTGAATGAACTGACAACATGCATCTTCCACCTCATTTCACCTCTTCCTGAGCCTAAAGAAAAAAAAAAAAAGCCAAAGCCTAAGACTGAATATAGCAAGGTCAACAGCTGCAGGTGTTGTTGACATGCTTTAGGGTTTATGCTTTAGGGTTTACACCAGAGCAGGCCACTCCTGAGTTTTTGTTCCCCCTGTCTTTTATTAGATCCCCTGTTGCTGTTAAGACAGACACAACATACACAAGTTTAAGCAGCATAGGTCCTTTATTGCTAATCACAGCTTTCTTTTATATGATTTTTACATATACATGCTAAAATATCATTGGTGCTTATTTCATACAACATCTTATTGGTTATTGCTATGGTTAGTGCTATTTGCATCAAGCCTTACAAAATATAGTCCAAGTTCCTTAACTTGCAGTCACCCAGGCTCTCTCAGCTCCTGCAAGTTGTTTACATTTCTTCTGCTCAGGGACTTTCCTGATCTTCAGGGTATACAACAATCTGTCTGAGGTTGATTTCTTCACGTTCTGCCAAGGGATCCACAGACCCACCATAGTTTCCCACAATTCCCAGCATGTCACTTCTTCTAGTTACATATTAGGACATTAGCCTATTGGTATGTAAGGGGAGTTTAGGGAGATATCTCTGTGTCCCACAGGTGAGGGCATGTTGAACCCATTTTTCAATGAATGGACTCCGTAGTAGGTTGAGCATATCATACCTGAGGGTGACTCTCCTTGGGTCTGAACAAGCAAGGAAACCCCGATCATCCCCATACCACTGCACTTCATATGTGCCAGAGAAATCCACATCCTTTATTTTTAGATCCCTTTGGCCACAAGTGACACTGTGGAAAGAACACAAGTCTTTGTTTTTTGGTGTAAGACATCCTAATTGAAAAATGTTTGCCCTACAGCCTGTCAGAGGGATTCAGATTTTAAACTTGATTTGTTATTATAATTATTAATATTAAAATATATGAACTGGATTTTCTCTCATTGTCATTTACAGCATCAGATTTCCTTTCTTTCTCTTCCTTGATGCCCCGGTGCACAATTTTTCACAATATAGCTGAATGTCCTGATAATATATTTTATTTGATGCTTATTTGAGAGCATTCCAAACGATGACAGATAAA
Source organism: Neodrepanis coruscans (assembly GCA_013400695.1). Taxonomy (NCBI): domain Eukaryota; kingdom Metazoa; phylum Chordata; class Aves; order Passeriformes; family Philepittidae; genus Neodrepanis; species Neodrepanis coruscans. Next base: position 26,846 of record VYZS01038680.1, read on the forward strand.
TGGTATTGGCAAGGGTGTTGGAAGGGCTGTATTTTTCCCATTACCATAGTGTATATTGTACAAGCTTATGTACTATTCAGATAACTGCATCTCTAAGCTGAAACTGAAATGGCAAGCTGTCTATCAAGTTCTTGGCTTAGTACACATTTTCTGTAAATTTGTTAGTATTTGTTGTGATTTATTGGAGAGTTTATTCCAAAGAGTCAGCACTACTTCCAAATGGAAAGTTATTTCTCCTGCATACTTGTCTTTGTCCAAGCAATTCATATGTGGTATGAGTACGAATCCAACGTCAGTGCCAAGCTGATGAATGGAATGAGAACAGAATGAACAAAAATGTGTGGTTTTCTCGTAAGAGGGTTAGTTTTTGTGGTGGTTTTACCACAAATTCAGTGATTTTGGAGCAGAGACTCTGAGAGAAGTCACAAACACACCCCAAAAATGAAGAAAACACACAAAAATCACAGTTTATTTTGCGCAAACACCAAAACCCGACAAATAAGTGCAAAACAGACAAACAAATTAAATTTTTCCAGGGCCCGCGTTTGAGGTGAGGACGCTCTGGAGATAGTGCTTGTCTCTCTCTCCCTCTGAGCCCGGCTGAGAGACTCCGGGGTAGTTAGCAGGGAGCACGTGGTCTCAAGATCCCCTTAGCCGTGAACCTCTGCCCGGTTTCGACTGAGGAAAACAACTCAAGAAGATTACAAAAACCGCGCACCCCCTCCCTCCCTCCCTTTTAGCCCGAGGAGAGATTTAGTGCTGAAAGNCAAGGTCAACAGCTGCAGGTGTTGTTGACATGCTTTAGGGTTTATGCTTTAGGGTTTACACCAGAGCAGGCCACTCCTGAGTTTTTGTTCCCCCTGTCTTTTATTAGATCCCCTGTTGCTGTTAAGACAGACACAACATACACAAGTTTAAGCAGCATAGGTCCTTTATTGCTAATCACAGCTTTCTTTTATATGATTTTTACATATACATGCTAAAATATCATTGGTGCTTATTTCATACAACATCTTATTGGTTATTGCTATGGTTAGTGCTATTTGCATCAAGCCTTACAAAATATAGTCCAAGTTCCTTAACTTGCAGTCACCCAGGCTCTCTCAGCTCCTGCAAGTTGTTTACATTTCTTCTGCTCAGGGACTTTCCTGATCTTCAGGGTATACAACAATCTGTCTGAGGTTGATTTCTTCACGTTCTGCCAAGGGATCCACAGACCCACCATAGTTTCCCACAATTCCCAGCATGTCACTTCTTCTAGTTACATATTAGGACATTAGCCTATTGGTATGTAAGGGGAGTTTAGGGAGATATCTCTGTGTCCCACAGGTGAGGGCATGTTGAACCCATTTTTCAATGAATGGACTCCGTAGTAGGTTGAGCATATCATACCTGAGGGTGACTCTCCTTGGGTCTGAACAAGCAAGGAAACCCCGATCATCCCCATACCACTGCACTTCATATGTGCCAGAGAAATCCACATCCTTTATTTTTAGATCCCTTTGGCCACAAGTGACACTGTGGAAAGAACACAAGTCTTTGTTTTTTGGTGTAAGACATCCTAATTGAAAAATGTTTGCCCTACAGCCTGTCAGAGGGATTCAGATTTTAAACTTGATTTGTTATTATAATTATTAATATTAAAATATATGAACTGGATTTTCTCTCATTGTCATTTACAGCATCAGATTTCCTTTCTTTCTCTTCCTTGATGCCCCGGTGCACAATTTTTCACAATATAGCTGAATGTCCTGATAATATATTTTATTTGATGCTTATTTGAGAGCATTCCAAACGATGACAGATAAATGGTATTGGCAAGGGTGTTGGAAGGGCTGTATTTTTCCCATTACCATAGTGTATATTGTACAAGCTTATGTACTATTCAGATAACTGCATCTCTAAGCTGAAACTGAAATGGCAAGCTGTCTATCAAGTTCTTGGCTTAGTACACATTTTCTGTAAATTTGTTAGTATTTGTTGTGATTTATTGGAGAGTTTATTCCAAAGAGTCAGCACTACTTCCAAATGGAAAGTTATTTCTCCTGCATACTTGTCTTTGTCCAAGCAATTCATATGTGGTATGAGTACGAATCCAACGTCAGTGCCAAGCTGATGAATGGAATGAGAACAGAATGAACAAAAATGTGTGGTTTTCTCGTAAGAGGGTTAGTTTTTGTGGTGGTTTTACCACAAATTCAGTGATTTTGGAGCAGAGACTCTGAGAGAAGTCACAAACACACCCCAAAAATGAAGAAAACACACAAAAATCACAGTTTATTTTGCGCAAACACCAAAACCCGACAAATAAGTGCAAAACAGACAAACAAATTAAATTTTTCCAGGGCCCGCGTTTGAGGTGAGGACGCTCTGGAGATAGTGCTTGTCTCTCTCTCCCTCTGAGCCCGGCTGAGAGACTCCGGGGTAGTTAGCAGGGAGCACGTGGTCTCAAGATCCCCTTAGCCGTGAACCTCTGCCCGGTTTCGACTGAGGAAAACAACTCAAGAAGATTACAAAAACCGCGCACCCCCTCCCTCCCTCCCTTTTAGCCCGAGGAGAGATTTAGTGCTGAAAGAGGGAAAAA
>VYZS01038681.1:0-10255 GCA_013400695.1 Neodrepanis coruscans
TCTTGCCCTGCCGGCAACAGTTAAAGTTTCATCAACATGGGATATTTCATATTGCAGATTTGCCTACTGTTACTGATCTCACTTAAAAGACAGTGCTTATGTTGGCACTATATCAACAAAGCAGGAGTCACTGTGGTGGTTTGATTTTTAAGTCTTCACAAACTCAACATTGGGTAGAAGCCTATGGCAAACCTAAGACTTTCAGTTCTTCTGTTTGTTTTCCAGATGAAGTATATTTAATTTTTTAGTGATTCTTAAAGAAATTAACTTAAAAGCACAGCGCTTTGCACTTTTTCCTATTTAAATTAAAACCATTACTTCAAAATTAGAACTGGTGATTGGAAAAGAATAAAGTTACAGTTAAATTTTCTTAATTGGTCACATTTAGTACAAACTAAGATATATAAAATGCAAATGCCACCATAGATCAGGCTAAAGTTCTATGATCTGAAATTCTATCTACTGTATTTATTTCTACTGCCTGACTGTATAGAATTTTGCACTTTCAGTTTACTTCATTCTCTCAATGCAAATGCTTATTTTCCATTAGAAAAAATAAATACAGTAGTATTACTGAGACCTTCTGTTTAATCCCATAATCTCATTTTAAATTGTCACTGTTTAAAAGACCGAACATAAACTGGAGACAGAAGAAATCAAAAATCATATTAGCTGATATCAAAATGTACATAACTCCTGAAGCATCCACAACCACTACACTTGAGTTTGCAAGCTTTCGTAGGGTTAAAAATGAAAGTAAATACAGTCTCTGTCGCTGCCGTGCGGGCTGCCGGCCAGGCGAGGGGGAAAGGGGGAGGGGAATGACTCTTTTTCCCCCCCCGTCCGCTTGGACCGAGGGGCCGCCCGGCACCTGCCGCCGGTTTCCTCCATGCCCCTCAGCCTCGGCGAGAGCGGCGGTCTCGCCCTGCGCCAGCGGCCTCGGCAGCCACTCTCGTGGCCCGGGCCATGTCTCTCCTCTGGCGCATGGTGCCGGGTGGCCAGGGGAAAGCCCAGGCCCCTGAGCAGGGGCAGCAGCGAGAGCGGTGGCCACAGAGCAGCGCAGTGTGGGCTTACCGATGCGGGTAGTGCTAGCGCCACCCGGAGTCACTGCAGGAGGCATGGCCCCGGTCCCGGGCTGGGGTCGGCCATGGCCCCACTCCGAGCCCCGGCCGAGCCGCTCTTGTTCAGCCGAGGCGGGGCCGGAGCGCAGGGCGGCACGGAGGGGAGCCTCTAGGTGCCAGTTTCGTGGGGGTCATCCCCAGGTTGGCGCTTGTGCGGGGCGCTCCCTCCACCCTTCTCCGCAGGCCAGGGGAGGCTGCACCAGCAGCACGTGCCGGCGGCGGTGGTGGCGGCGGCCGCATGGGGNCACATCTCTTCTTCCATCAGCACTAAATCCCTCCTTGGGCTAATGAGAACGGGAGGGAGGGGGTTGCGCGCGGTTTCTAATTTTTCCTGAGTTTTTGTCCTTCAGTCAAAGTCAGGCAGAAGCTCGCGCTGAGCTAAGGGGGTCCTTAGACTGGCCACGTGTTTCTTCTAATTACCCCGGCATCTCTCCGGGGGCCCAGAGAGAGACAAGCAGTATCTCCAGAGCGTCCTCATCTCAAAAACGGGCCCTGGGAAATTTAATCTGTTTGTCTGTTTGCACTTTATTTGTCGGGTTTTTGTGTGTGCGCGAAATAAACTGTGATATTTGTGTGTTTTCTTCATTTTGGGATGTGTTTGTGACTCCTCTCGGAATCTGTTGTCCAAAATCGCTAAATTTGTGGTAAAACCACCACACAAGCTCAAGAGATTCTGTTGGTCACAACTTGCCTGCCAGTAGTAAAGAACTGTCACTTCTCCTGCATTTTTGTATTAGTTGATATCAATAATTTAAGTTCAAAGAAGTTTGATAAAATGGGAGATACGATTGCCCAATCCATTCCACAAAGGACAAGGAACATTTTGTTGATTTTACAGCCTATGAGAACGAGTACTCTGCTGCTATCATTGAGGCGATGTAAATGACTATAATGGTGTTTCTGGAAATTACAGCCTATACTTGAATTCTGAGGTTAAGGTCAAAGATCTTGGGACTTCAGTTACATGAGAAATGCAATATATACTTAAAATTTCAAACAAAATAGAAATTACATTATAAATTAGAATAAGAGTTCATACCCACATATTTATTATTAGCATAAATCCATTTCACACTATATTATTCCTTTAACTCTTGTTGAAAAACATACTGACATTATACATGATCAAAAGTAAGTATCGGAAAGGAAGAGTGTGCTGTCTAGCTGGAATAACTGTAAGATTTGAAAGTTGATGCAAAACTGCAACGATCTATTTATTAATAAAAAGCAAAGACTGGAAAACTGTTTTCTGCAGAAATAATAGCAGCTAGATATAATTAGAGCAATCATTAAGAGATAGTTTGCGAAGTAATTTATTAAAACTGAACTGTCAATTAGCTCATTAAACCTATTTTCCTAAAACATATGGATTCAATGAAAATAATAAAAAGTGCTCTATACAGAAGGGGTTTTATTACTGTTTTTAAAGGAAAATAAATGTCAGTGCTTCATACATCAGCATTCACTTTCCCTTCCTATATGTATAGGGCAAGGCATTTTTATTGATATATTGTGCAAACATATATGCAATACATAGATAACAATTAAAAGAAACAGATTAAGCTATGAGTTCTTAAAAACTAAAAGCTAAACAAACCAAACAAACAAAACCCCCCAAAACCCACCAAAACCCACCAAACTAAAAAAAACCTACAAAAGCTATGATATTCCAACGAGGGGTAACTTGAACATTTTCCACAAATAAATGTTTGGGGTTTTTTTCACAATACTATTTCATTGTACTTCTGCAAATTATTAGGTCATGTTCTCCTTGTGAAATTTTGATCTTACATTCTCTCACCATCTGAAGATTTACCGAATTAGTCAGAAAGTATCTAAAACTACAAATAGTCTCAGGAACAGAACTATCCATTCAAATGTTAGTATCTTCCCTCAAAATGTTTTAGAAATTTTACCTTAGGGAGACATTGACTGAGACTAGCAGGCAATTCTGACCCAATGCTTTTGTCAAAGAATGGGGCAGGAGAGGGGAAGAAATCCTTTCAAAGCCTTTTGCCAGGAGATGAGCGATTTGAACTCATTTTTAGGGTTGAATTGACAAGAACAGCATAAATATTCAGATCTTGAGGCACCAGATTATGGATTATTTCCATTTCTGGACAGTTTTGCTTAATACTATTATATGAGAAACAGAAATCCAATAAATTTATGGTGTGGCATGTGTACAATAGTTAGCTGACTAATTGCCAATGATACAGAGATGATTTCAGTGACTCCATTTCAGACAGAAAAGAAATGAAAAAGTATTTTTAATTTAGAATGTAAGTGCTGGAGACGTTAAGAAAGAATATATCTTTGTATTGCTGCATTGGTTTTGTTTTGTGCTTTTGGCTTTTTTCTGTAACATATTGTATTTATGGAATATGGATCATACGTATTGTATGATCGGGAGACAGAAAGCTAGGTCTTCACCAACATACTGCTCAATGATATATTGCATTCAGTGAGGTGGGGTTTTTTTGTTTCATTTTGGGTGGGGGGTGTTTTTTTTTTTTTTTGGGGGGGGGGCGTTTTGCTTGTTTTTTGTTTTGTTTTTTGCTTTATTTTGTTTTGGTCTTTTTTTAAAAGATTTTCTTGTAANTAATTGTCTGATAATTGTACAGTTTGTACATTTATTTCCATCACATTGTGGAAAACAGCTGCATATTTTTGGGGGCTGAACATATGGCTCTACATTAACAGGTCCATCTTCTGGTTTTCTTGAGCAAAATCTTCAGGGAATGTATATTGCAGAAAGAAACAATTTATTCTGTTTGTGGTTCTCTGTCTTTCAATAGATTTGTATTGAAAATGAGCAGGGAATACTTTTTTTCTTCTTTTAGTAACACCCGAAGGAATATAAATTTGTTACAATAGCTCCTGATTTCAGTTCTGATTCTCAGATGGTTTATCCAGTGTTTCCAACAATATCAGATGCAAATGCTTTCAAAATAAAGTTAAAATTTTGCTCTTTATAATTCTTTCACTCATTAAAGAAAGAACAGGTTCAAAGATAGATGACAGAAGTTTAATAGAGCTGTAGTTTAGGCCAAACTGATGGAAATAAATGTACAAACTGTACAATTATCAGACAATTAACTTCTTGGACTGCTTTGTGATCTACCCTTAGGGTGAAATAGACCAAAACACCTGTTAAATAGCATAAAAATCTAATTTTACTTAACAGCTTTTATTTCCCTCATTTGCTTAGTTCTTGGGGAAAAATGTGATCAAGAAAAATACTTCCACTGTGGAATGAAGTGTCAATTTGTTCCAGTTCCCTTCTGTGTGTACATTGTACTTAAGTACAAAGCAAAATTCATTTGCAGATGAACTGTGTAGATCCAGGAAGCTGTTACAGGAACGATGATATAAAAAAAAAGCTTTAGACTGTGTGCATGTATGCTCCTGGAAGGCATACTTTTACTTTTATTGGGGTGGATTCTAATGACTTAATCCAATAAAAGTACAATGGATTTTATTAAAATCATAGAAATTATTCTCTGAATGTACTTGAGTCCTTATCAGTTCAGATATGCCCGAAATGAACAGCAGGGTCTTCTGAACACAAAATGCAAAGTGTATGGAAGAGTATTTCAACTTTCTTTGTAAATTTAAGTCATAATATAGTAGAAACGAACTCTTCCTGTACACTTGGCCTCTCTGATACATTCAGCACCCAAAAGTCTCTACAAACAGTTAATACATCTTCAATAAGTAAGTCTTAAATATCTTACTCACAAAAATACTTACTACCATTAAACCTGAAGTAGCCCAGCAAGCCCAAATGCTACCTCTTAAAATTAAGGTGACATTAGGAAAATGTCTACTATGAAAATTCAGGACTTAAATTATGTTTTCCGGAAATTATTCTTTAGTGCCCGTCCATTTCAAAATCCTAGATAAAAGATGAAAAAGGGACATTCATCATTCAAAGAAAAACAAGTGGATTAAAAAATGGGGGTTTATACCCATTAAATCTGTGGGTAAAAGAAATACACATAAAACATTTCTCATAAAAGCTCTGCTTCCAGATAGACTATCAAAAAGACAAAAGAGAAGTATAGAAAAAGTGAATGAATATTAAGTCTAACCTAGTTCTATATCTAGAACTTGCTAGTTACTTGAGTATTTGGTAACTATCTATTTAATGGCAATACAGAAGGTGTGGGTAACATGAAAATTAAGTTATAACACCTGGGTTCAAATGTATAATGCAGGGTAAGACATAACTAACAGAAGAAAACAAATCACATACAAAGGAGTCCCAAATCATTCGTCTGTAATAACAATTAAGTTCAATTCAGGGTTTATATTTCCCCACCCACCAACAAAGCTGATTTGAGATTATTTTTCTCTTTTTTTTAAAAACAATTACAATCTATATTAGTTGAATTATATTATCACATAGAAATAAACATTTGTAATCCCTAATGATGATATTCATTTTCTAGAGAACAAAAGGTTCAGTTGCTTTTGTTTTTTTTATATAAAATGCAACTTTGTCTATAATAATCAGCCATTATTTCTGGCAATATCCCTGTGGCTCCCTTGCCTGCTGGAAGGAAAACCAATTATATAGTTGACATTTCTTTTGGGGTAACATCTTCAGAGTCATTGTACAAGAAACGGTTTTCATCAGTGTTATTTAGATGCTTAAGACTTACCTTTCCCAATTTCTTTCAAGAAACCGTCTTCATCCTTTTTGATTCAAACCAAAGCTGAAAGATAGTTAGAAGGTGATGTCTCCATCTGAAAGCAACACATGTTTAGAAGAGAGTTTCAGAATGTTTTATGGGATTTACCAGTGAATGCAGAAGAGATAAATGGACAAGGTTTCACATCTGTGAAAAATTCATCAAAGTGAGGATGAGTTATACCTTCCATTGATGAGTTATACCTTCCATTGAAAGAATATCTGAATGCCAGTCCCTCTTTGCATTGTTAACTAATATAAGCTTTTGTTAAGTAGCATTTTCTAGAGGTGAGGTAAATAGTAACAAATATGAAGGAAAAAACATTATGGACAAACCACCCCAAAAAATTAAAGGGATGATGTAGCAATATAGGATAATGTGAACTAATGAAAAAATATGCTTAGCTATTGGCAGCTTGCGTGTGTGACAAGGAAACTGGAAAAGGAAATCTATATATGGACGTGGGCCTTTACCAGGGACAGGAAAATGGAACACACCAAAATTGGCCAATGCGTGAAAACAATTGGAGGAGAAGGCTCGTGGAAGGCTGGTGGACAGCAGAACCTCAGCTGATTGATTAAGGAATTGGCCTTAAAGAACCTATTGCTAAAGCTGTAGTTATCTGAGCAGGAATAAACAGCTAAACATATAAACTATTAGAAAGTATAAAAATAATCCTGTTATCAAAATAAAACAATTCTCTTTGCATCACAGAGGGTCTGTGTCTTTTCGCTTGTCAAAGGATGAGAATTTAAAAAAAATAAAATAAATAAAAACAACCCCAAACCCAGTAGAAAATTGAAACTGCAGTCATTATTAGCTGGCTGGTTTCTTTTTGGCATTACAGTAAATCCTCAGGGAAGAAATACAGGATGAAAACACAGTATTATCTCTGTAATGGAAGCAGGCAAAAATGTGATAACTGAAAATGAGGGATACTGTAAGAACAAACCTGACGTTTGTATCTGGACTGAAGAGCTGGTACACAACAAGGTTACAGTAAAACACAACGTTAGAAGAATTAGAGGAGAATCCTGAGAAAAAGTTTAAAGAGCATTATGGAAAAGGGAAACATGACAAAATATTCAAATGCATAACTGATAGACAAAATTATAATGTAATTAGTCAGGAACAGCACTTAGGAGGAAAAGAAGTAAATACAACAGCCATATTTTATACTGATTGGAAAAGATACTGTTTGTGGGTGAAGCTAAAAAGTGACTCAAGAGCATATATAAGGTGAAGAAGGAAGGGAGAAGACTAACAACTGCATGCTTAAAGTTGAATGAACTATTACCCCTGCAGACAGCATTGTATCCTGTAATAACAGCATCAACATAGATATAGCAGAATGCCATAGGTAATAATGTGTTAAGTTATAATATAGGAGGCAGAAGGAGAGAAAGAGATTAAAAATATATATATATTAAAGACAACAGCCAAGGAAAAACAATGTTGAATGAACTATTACCCCTGCAGACAGCATTGTATCCTGTAATAACAGCATCAACATAGATATAGCAGAATGCCATAGGTAATAATGTGTTAAGTTATAATATAGGAGGCAGAAGGAGAGAAAGAGATTAAAAATATATATATATTAAAGACAACAGCCAAGGAAAAACAATGTTGAATGAACTATTACCCCTGCAGACAGCATTGTATCCTGTAATAACAGCATCAACATAGATATAGCAGAATGCCATAGGTAATAATGTGTTAAGTTATAATATAGGAGGCAGAAGGAGAGAAAGAGATTAAAAATATATATATATTAAAGACAACAGCCAAGGAAAAACAATGTTGAATGAACTATTACCCCTGCAGACAGCATTGTATCCTGTAATAACAGCATCAACATAGATATAGCAGAATGCCATAGGTAATAATGTGTTAAGTTATAATATAGGAGGCAGAAGGAGAGAAAGAGATTAAAAATATATATATATTAAAGACAACAGCCAAGGAAAAACAATGTTGAATGAACTATTACCCCTGCAGACAGCATTGTATCCTGTAATAACAGCATCAACATAGATATAGCAGAATGCCATAGGTAATAATGTGTTAAGTTATAATATAGGAGGCAGAAGGAGAGAAAGAGATTAAAAATATATATATATTAAAGACAACAGCCAAGGAAATGTAGCTAAATCACTTGAAATACTCTGATCAGTGTTTTGGGAACAGCAGCTAATCTAAAGAATGACATACCATAGTAGCATAGACAGTTTGGGATTCTTACCTTTATTTACTGACCTTTCTCTTTCTGATGACAGCTTACTGCACTTTCACTCATAGTTACCAGGTACTACTTGGTACTGTTTCATGTCTTCAAGCTCTTCTTTCTATGCAGAGGCATGAAACTTTCAGTATTTGAGTAACTTAGGAACTAAAAGAAAGACAAGGTTGGGAGTTAGGCACCTACATATCTTTACAGATCTGGCCCTTAAAACCAGAAACCCTACAGTTATTTAGTGGTACTTTTATCGTTCATGGAATTTTGGATCATAAGAGACATTTGTATTTTTGAAAGTTTGAGTGACACATAACCAAAAAAGTAATTAAGCATGAACTGTAGTTACCTACCTATTCTTTAGGACAGGTTGTGATCAAACTGTGGTCCACTGTCATAAAATTGTAACAATACAACTTTCTCTACAAATGCATAGACCCTGTCAGGAAAAATAATCTCAGACAACATTTCTTACTGGAGGCTATATGGCCTTCATAATGGAGCTTAAAACATAAGAGTAAGGTCTGTTTCAATTTTGCAACAACTCATACATAAATATCTAAATCCAGAGTGGAGTACATATTAAGTTATTTTTCTAGTGAAAACAGCTGAATATGAGCTAATAAAAACAATTAATAAACTGTTCATAAAAGTTAGCATCTTAATCATGCCTCGCACCTTGTATAATACTCAGTGAAAAACTGTGCATCAATTACTATTTTTATACTGGCCAGATCCTTAAATGCCTGGCACATTGGCAGGCATTACATAGCCTCAAAACAGATGTTCCAAGAATTATACAGCCAGTCTTGCATTTGTTTTTCCTCTCTCTGCTCCCCACACCCCCCACTCTTCTTGCTCAAGTGTGTAATGACTTAATAGCTGATGATATTCTGACAAGGGCAAAGCTTCTCCAGGTTTCTACAGAAGTTATATGTATACAATATAGCTCAACACATAATGATTAAATAAATCCTTGTCACAATGAGCTCAGAATAATGGAAAAAAGAGAACAAACCATTGCTAGGTGCATCATGTTCTGTATCTGGTTCTGTCCCATGCTTTGTACTGTAGGTGAAGGTTTTTGCTTTGAAATCAACATTCTGCTTTTTTCATTAGAGAGGTCCTTCATTGAAATGAAGTACATTATTAATCAATCCAGAACTACTGTGCCAAACAAAATTAGGCAAATATTTAATTTGCTTCCAAGAGTCATTAAATGTCCATATGTTTAGCCACAGTTAATTAATATAGTCATTTTGGTTTTGCAGAAATGGCCAAAATTGTCTGGGAAGATCTGGAAAGCATTTCTTAAACTTCCAGTTCAAGACTTGACTGCAACTGAGATGCATTCATTTGTGGACAGCAGGTTAAGGGTTCTGGCTCTCTCATCTGCTCTGGTGAGACCCCATCTGAAATGCTGCATTCATCTCTGGGGCCCCCAGCATAAGAAGGACATGGTTTTAAACTGGAAGAGGGTAGAATGTGACTAGATATAAGGAAGAGAGTTTTTACAATGAGAGTGATGAAACACCAGAACAGATTGCCCAGAGAGGTAGCAGATGCCCCATCCTTGGAAGCAGTTAAGGACAGGTTGACTGGAGTTCTGAGCAACCTGGTCTAATGGAAGATGTCCCTGTGTCGGCTTTAAGTCGTGATGGACAAAAGCATGACACAAACTAAGTAACTGAAGGCGTAATAATCCGCTGTTTATTCCCGCACACCTCATTTATACTTTATCCTAACATAAACATTTTCTGTAATTGGACTGTTTAAACATAAGTGCCTAGTTCATTGGATGACTTGAACATAAGCATCTCTGTCTCATTGGATTGCACATTCAAATGTTCCTGCACTTAAAACTTTTGAATTGACTGGTGCACAATGTTCTGCGTGGCTTCTCTTCTGTTGATTTCTGTTTCAGGGTTAGAACTGTGGCTATCTGAGATTAAGGCTGCCCACAGCCTAATCCCTGTTCACATCCCTGGTCATTGCAGAGGGTTGAACTAGATGACCTTCAAAGGTCCCTTCCAAACTCAAACCATTCTATGATTCTAGCCCATGTTCACTCGGAATTCCTTTGTTTCTTGTTCCTGGGCTTTTTATTTACCTGGGAAAAACTCTGCATTATTAAACTCTGCACTAATATTTTCTCTGTGTTATCTATTATTCTGTATTTTCTTTTCACTTTTTTTTTTTTT
>VYZS01038684.1:0-12109 GCA_013400695.1 Neodrepanis coruscans
CCCCCCTTGGACAAACCACACCACGCTATTGCCACCGTGTCGCTAGCCTGTCCGCGTGCGGGGGATGGGGGACGATGCTGCCACTACGGTGATTCACGCTGAAAGAGACAAAATGGCGACCGCTCTCGCTTTTTATAGGGGGCCCTGATCTGCGCATGCATAGACGGCCCCTAGGGGCCAGCTTTTCTCTAATTGGATAATCAACACCCGGAGCCCACCCCAGTAAAGCCTCGCGCACTCACGGAAATGCCGGGACAAGCTGGAAGTGATGGAAACGCCGGAAGTGCTGGGACATGCCGGCAATGTCGGTGCCCAGCCGGGATCGCCGCGTGTGCGTGCAACGAGAGCCGCCGTCGCTCCCACTGAGCACGGCTCCATCGCCCGCCCAAGCTGCGCCCAGGAACGCGGCACATTCGTCCAGGTGGCTGCGCAGATCCACGTCGCCGGGGGGAGGGGGCCTCCGCACGCCACATGTCCCTCGCCCCAGGCGGGTGAGCGGCGGCTTCCTGCACTGAGCCCACCGCGCCCACGGGCGTTGCTGCCAGCAGACACCGCTCGCCAGTGGCACCTCTGCCGCAGCGTCGCCGTGCACCTGCGCCATTGTCACGGCCGAGCTGAGCTCCAAGGACAGCCACGCCACCCCGTGTGGATACAGTGGGGGGAGGGGGCCACCAAACCCGCGCTGCAGGCAGGGAATGCGGCCATGCTGGGGACTGGCCCTGTCCCCGCCTGTCATGGCCCGGGGGGACAGGGTGGCCCCGCTTACCCCACCGCCGGGACCCCGGGAACGGGCGGCCCCACCCCCACTCACCCGGGGGGAAAAAAAAAAAAAAAAGACCAGTTTTACTTTCACCCCACGACAATCAGACAGATTAGATAACTTCAATGATTATCAGAATACAAAATATTTTCAGTAACATTAATGAGTTCACCTTTCAATATAGACTCCTAAACTCCAAATGCTGGCAGAAGTAATTAATGTAAAATACATGTTAATAAATACTTGCATGATGGTTAATTTTATCTATAAAATATAATAGCTATGAAATAGTATATGTTTTTAAACAGATTTTAATATCAACCTCATTAATTATGTGTGCTTACTTTTCAACACCTGAAAAAAGTTTCAATACAGCCCTGAAGTTAATGTGAATTCACATCATTTTTTCCAAGTTGGATTTTAATGAGTATCAATTTAGAGATCCATTTAGTATTTTTCTAGGTTTGCATTGGGTTCCAGATCCAATGTAAAAGAAATATACTTAGAAAGTCCAGAGGTTTTGGAACCAGAACAAAGATAAAAGATTAATGATTATGTATTGACATGATCTATTCAAAGTAGGGTAAAAATTTGCAGGTAGGGTACATACACATAAAAAACCCACATCCGTTGATAATTTGTACACTGTTTCACTCTGAAATAAATTTATTCTGAATGCCATGGGAACTAGCTATGACCGTAAATTTACCTGAGATGCACAGGTATCGGGTAACTGCAAGGCAGCCTCATGATCTATATAGCAGTCTCAAAGTATTCAAAAAGTATTAATGTTGCTGTATGTGCTATTTCATGTTTTTCACAGCATCCTAAGAGGTGATATTTCCAAACCATTGGTGCTGATATGTGTTATCCCCTGATACTGAAATGCAAAATAATTATTCATTTAGTTCTCATCACTTAATGCTTGTAAACACTAATAAAAGGTGTGACTGCAATCCTTGCTGTTTGTCTTACTTCTAATATCATCTGTAGGGGTAGATGGATTTATAAGACTTATTTTTGAGGCGTTTAAGGCATGTTCACTCAGAGGAATCCTTCCACAGTAGAGTCATCTTTGCCAGGAGTGCATTTGTGTTTTAGTCCTCCCACATTCCACAGGGATTGGCTCCTTACCATGGGAGAAAGCTAAGATTACAGACTTTTCAGAAGGCCCCTGCAGCAAGGTAGAGACAGGAGAAACAATAAAAGCCTAGAAAAGAACAGAGATGTGTCTTTTTTTCCCAAGACCTGGCCTGGTATTTGTAACACTTTTAGGTTTGACATTCTTCGTGTTTATTGCCTTTGGAAATAAATTTCCCTAAATCCTTCCACTCCTGACGTTTTTGGGGGATACGTGCATTAGCTTTCCTTCACACCATCAAAGCAGTAAGATTTAGAAATCTAAGCCAATGCTATGTGAAAATTATAACTTGGTAGGTATAACAGTGAGTATTACTATATTTTTTCTGAGCACTGCTTAATCATGATTTTATTTTTTTAAAGTTTGCTCATTCAAAAACATAAGAACTACTCCTACTCAACCTAATCAACCAGATCACAAGATCTTTTTTATCACCTGCTGGAGAAATACCTTGAAACATTTGGCAGTTCATATCACCATTCTGCTGTCAACAACAAAAAAAACATTCAAAAAACACTTGTAAGTTTGAATGGAACTGCAGATCTTTCAAGTTGATAATTAAATCTCTGGGAGTAAAAAAAAAAATGTTTCACTTAACAATAGTATAGAACAGTAGTATAGGCAGAGTATTTGGAAAGGGAAGGGGTGATAGGCAGACAGATAAGTAGGCTGCTACAATTCTGGCCATAGCTAAGGGCTTTGCAGTGAGAGTCTCAGCTCCTGACTACCTTGTATGTCAGAGCTGTACTGTCTGCATTAAACTAAATATTTTCACCCATACAAAAAAGAAGAAATGAGCAAGATTAATCTCTAAACAATCTAGAATGTTCACTTAACCTGGGAAAAAAATGATGATATAGGCTTATCCAGCTGCTTTTTCCTATTTTTGGTTTGGTTTTTTTTTCTTTTCCTTTTAATGTCTTTCACATTTCTAATTGGCACATAACTGTCCATCGATACCTCTGATTGTTTTTTTCTATGATCTGACATGGACACATTTCTTTATGCACTTTGCATCATGCACAGATGCAAAAGATAGCCCTGAATAGCGTCTAGGGCATCGTCAGTGCTATACGAGAGCAGAGCTTCACCTGACTCTCAGTGCTTGGCTGAGAACAGGGATCCAGTACCCAGCTCCTAAACATCTTGCATAGATGTGGGCTTTGCTGGGCTGCCCTGTTTATTTTCGACTGCCATTTTCCAAGATAAACTGGGCATGAAAACCTCACTGACTACCTGTAGCCTCCTGTTCCCATTACTATGTCTCTTTAATTTTTTTGCTTTCCTGCATCGATTCACTTTTGCCAGGTGTTTTTATCTCCTTATGTAATTACAAAGTGCTGCATTAACTGTAGACTTTAAGGAGTGAAAAGTCCATACACTGTAAGAATATGCATTTTTCACCATTGTAATTGTAAAAATTATTTCCAAATATTCACATGATGCATACACATACACATAAGAGTTTACTGAAGAGAACTTGTAATACAGAATATTATCTGATAATATTTCACTCACTTTAGTATAATGTTTTAAAAATTCTGTTGAATTAAATAATTTACAGACACAGTGAAAGTTATAGTTTTTGTTCTCCTACTTATATGTCATAGACATATTAATATTTTTCATTTCAATTATCTTACTGTTTTAATTTAAAAGAATCTGCTAGAAAAATTCTTCTCACATTTCATGTGATTTGGAAAGCTTGTAGTCCCACCTGCAGTTTATCATCACTTTGGCACCGAATTTGTTTTCAGCCTTTCCAGATCTAGATAATTCTGCCAGGCCATCAGCCAAGAATGACATTGGAGAGATAAGCTACTATTCAAAATCACAAGCAACTTTGATGGATTATGACACATAAATATTATTATAGATTTTGTAAAAATAACCTGTATTGAGGGAGCTTTCAATTAACAGGAATACCTGTCTGCCAAGAGAAATGTCTGTTGTGTATTGTCTTACTTGAAGTGAAAAAATAAAGAATACATGGAGATGACTTCTTTAGTCATTTAACAAATGACCAGGAATTCCTGCCCATGAAGGAAAAGAAGTAAAAAAAGACAATGATGGCTCATACTGCAGCAGATAGACTATCTTGATGACAACTCCATTAAATGGATTTTCTGAGATACTCAAAACTCAAACTGAGACTTGACAACCTACCAACAAGAATGATTCAAATTAAGATTTAGCTTAAAAAAAGCCTGTATTTTTGGCCAGAGACAGAGCTCAAATCTAGAAGTTAAACTGCAAAATAGAGAATTTTGCTGAACAAGAAGAGCAGGGAACCAAGATTTTACTGAATGTGATCAAGTACATTTCAGTGGCAGGATCAATGAAGTTCAGCTACACCAATGCATGCAGCATGGACAACAAAGATGAGGAGCTGGAAGCCATTGGTTTGGGTGAACTGGGGTTATTTATCCTGGAGAAAAGGAGACTCTGGGCAGACATCACACTCTACAACTACCTGAAAGAAGGTTAGACACAGCTGTAGATCAATTTCTTTTCCTAAGTAACAAGAAATGAGACAAGAGGAAATGGCCTCAGGTTGCAGCAGGAAAGGTGTAGATTGAATAATAGGAAAAATTTTTTCACCAAAAGAGTCGTCTATCATTGGAACTAGCTGCCCAAGAAAACAGTTGAGTTATCACCTCTGAAGGTATTTAAAAGACACATAGATGCGGCACCGAAGGACATTGTTCAGTAGTCAACTTGGCAGTGCTAGATTAATGGTTGGACTTAATGATCTCAAAAGTCTTTTTGCAGCCTAAATGATGCGGTGATTTTGCATTTTTCTGGTATTTAAGTACCTTCTTGCACTTGCCCTATCAAAACCCTACAGTTTTCAGGAAGAATTCTGCCTGGTCTTGAATTCATATTGCCCTTGATGATCTTGAGGTTTAAAATCAAATTTCATAATTTAAGACAGTGGTTGAACATATTTCATAAATAAAAAGACGAATTTGTAAAGGACTTCAAACTTGATAACCCTGGGTTAGTTCTAAATAAGAACAGAAACCCAAACTTGCAGAATTGGTAGGGAAGAAAAAAAAATCCCTTTTTATGCTTTTAGCCAGTCCTGGTCTTTATTTGTTAGATTTTCATCACAAATTTGTTTAGTTAACAGAGAATTTCAAGAAGTTACATTGCAGGTGAATTTTAGTTTAGGGAATTGCTTTTATCAACCACAGTCATGCTTTACTTTCTAATGTTCAGATCCTCCATTAGCTCAGCATGTTTTTTGCCATGGTAATTTCAAGTGCCAAAAGCAGAACGGCAGCAGTTCTCCTCATAGTGTTACATCTGCAAATGCTTAGTGAATAATGAAGCTTGCACATTTCAATACATTTTTAATTATATTTGGCAGAAAAGAAAAAGCACAACCTAGCTTAAAATGTATCTCAGTCAGATCCCCTGTATTTAAGCAAGAAAATGTCTCGCTGGAATACAAAAGCTGTCTAATTGTTTTAGAGGATTCAAACTGGGATTAAGCTTTCTAAATGTTCTCATTGTAGATACTGTGGTCTGTTTTATTTTACCCAAGGACTTTTTCAGTCACGTCTTCTGAGATCTCCACTGGTAACTAGAATGTTGCTTGTTATTTGTCAGTAAAAGTGATAGTGTCAGTCAGGGAAAGTGATATATAGTCCATGACAACCATATTACAACTGTAAGCTGGCTCTGACCAGTAGTGTTCTGGCTTTAATGATGTTTTTTTCAAAGGTTGAAATTTTCCTTTCCTTTCCACCTTTGTCTCTGTCTCCACTCACCATTGGGAGTAGAATTATTCGCAGAACAGGTACAGAACCAGAAACAGGTCTTCAGGAAAAGGTACCAAAAATAGCTTTTCTTGCTTGAGTGGATGACTTTTGCTACAGAATAAAGAAAAAATTGCACCTCTGTCCTAAGCAATTGACTTCTGATGTACAAAGCTCCTTGTAAAGAAGGCCAAAGTGCAAAACCTGCAGCTCAGAAGACAGCTTCTCTTCACAGCATCTGTCCCACAAAGTATTTTCAGTGCTCTGGGGCAGAGAAAATCACTTATTGATGGGGATGTTTTCTTCAGAATTTTTTCCTGCTTCCAGATTTTCCAGAAATTAGGCTCAATCTGCATTTTGAGCTTTTATCAGCATCTGTTCTGTCACACAGTAGTGTCAGTTCAAAGCAGTGTAATACCTATCCAGCACACATTGCGACAACACACTGATGACCATAGGCCATTCTGGCCAGCAGCTGAAATGCAGAAAAGTTGAACTTCAACATCCCATTTACACTTTTAATTAGTTCCTCATATAGTATATCATTCCTATTGTCGTCTTCTAGTATGCATCTATGAGGCACTTTTGGAGCTAGTTAATTATTCATGTTAACTATTTAGATAAGACTTATTGGGAGATGTCTAGATCCTATTTCATGTAATGCCATGTCATTGACTTGTCTGTAGATTTACACACAACGTACTTTAATGAACCGCAAGACAGCCTACTTGTCAATTTGTCTTCACTTGTCCTTAAATACTCCTGTTACCTGCTTGGCGCTGTTACAGAAATGAGACTTTTCATGTAAAGCTTGTGGCCTACATCTAAGCATATATCCCCCTAGTCTCTGCAAAACTCCCTCCTGCCATGAAACGTTCCTCAAAGTGGACCAACTGCCAATCCTTAACCTTCATTATCAATTTTGTATTTCACTTCCATACACTTGTCTTCTAGAAAGCTGAAACATCATGATAATCCTATCTAACAAAATGTAAATTAATTCAAAGTGTATACCTGAAAAAATTCAATTTAAAAATTGTTTGGGTATGTTCTCTCATGTTTGCTCTCTCCTTGCCATGTGTATACTCTTTTGCTGCATATATAGACAGGAATTATAATTACTATGAACTTTTGTTTTGCTAGGCTAAAAATCAAGCTTTTTTTAGTCTCCAGTAACATAGAAAGCTCTCTAGTCTTTTTCTGTGAGTGTTGTCAATGTGTTTGACCTCGAAGGAAAAGTTCTGTAAGTTTTAAGTCACTGGTGCTGAATCCGGCTTAATTCTTACACTTCAGGAGACACTGAAATGAGGCTTTCCTTTGTATTTTGACAGCTAAAAGTGATAAATGGTATTCTACTATTTTCAATGCTAGTAATATGCCAACCAATCATATAAACTACAGGGTACGACCAAGACCTTTTATCCAATGATTTTATGAGATTTATTGCGTGATCATATAAGCAACATATAAAAATCTGTGTGTTAACAACAAAATAGTTCCTTACTTGCAACATGTCTGTAGCCTGCAAAAGTTTGTGTTACTTGCTGTGGACCATGCCAAATAGCAGCCATCATTTTCCCATTCTATCAGTCTTTTGCTCTATCTGCTTAATTCTGTAATTTGCTCAAAGTATGAGGGTAAAATTGTAACATGTGGTATGCCCAGTCTATTATATCTTAACATTAATACTTTACAGTCATTACCAGTTTATATTGGAAATAACTTTTATTAGGAGTTAATCTGCCCAATACACAGCCACTGTGTATTAGTGGGAAGTATTCCTTTTCTAATTTTTGCATCTAGAAAGTTCCCAGTATGTCAAAAAGTCCTATGTGTACTTTGCATATCGTGCTGCTATGTGCACAATTTCTCTGACGTCTTAGTCTTTTCTTCCAGGCTTTGAAACCATCCAGCTCTTCCTGGGTAACATCATAATCTTTATTTTAGCAGTGTTTTTCAACCCAATATCTCTGGCAACTTTTAAGTGTTCTCTTGCTCTTTGTAATGATGTCATTAATAATATTTGCCTGCTTTTCATGGGAAAACAGATTTATTATGCAACCACTGTTCTCTAAATAGAATGCTCAAGCCTCTTGATTTTAACAAGCTGCAGCCAGTTTTCACAGCTGATAACAATTTGCAGATAAAAATCAATCAGCCATACTTGACTGGGCTATATAACTATCCTACTATGCTTAACAAGGCTTGCAAAATCTTCTCTTATCCAAAATTCATACCACTTTCATTTACATAATCTTTACCCCTTCTCTCTTTGTTAGTGTTTTGAATACTCAGAAAAGTTAGTAATTCCTTAAACCAGAATTACGATCAAAACTGACCTTGTGTTATATTTCCAATTTTAAATCTTTATCTCCAAAAAAACAAAACAAAACAAACACTTAAAAATGTGTTTGTTTCCCCTCAAAGAAGGATACTTTTTTTTTTTTCAAATATTTTGAAGACTATCATAAAGACTAACCAGAAATTCTTTTCAAACTCCTTTATAATTAACTTCCTGATTATTTTACTAAATTATTCTATGTGCATGAAACTTATCATATATTCAAAATTTCTGGACTTGTAGTGGACTTTTTTGAGATAAGAAATACTTCTTTGTATTTTGTTTCTGGAGTGTGACACGGGAGATTTTAAAAGTCTATAAACTAAATCAGATTATCTCTGTAAAAATGTTATGATATACATACCTAAAGACAGCTGTATAACAGTCAGTAAGCTTATATAAATTCTATACTCCATCAAGGAGAAAAGACATTAATTAAACATTCTTATTAGAACAAGGAAGTGGAGAAGATGGATGGAAGAAAATCCAGAGAGGCCCTGAGTGCAAGGGCTGATCATTTTTCCCAAGCTTCATCAGGAAACAAGAAGCATTGAGGGGGGAAAAAAATCATCCTGCTACGTTGTAAATTAAGGCTTGCTTGCCAGGTTTTATCTTTCTTATATACTTTGTGGAGCAAGTCAAAAAAAGTTTCCTTCTGTGAGATGTCATTAGGGAACGACATGTGTTAAGGTCTATTGTCTCTGAAGTGAATGGATAGAGACATATCCATTTTTTTTCTTCTCTTACTCTGTAGTTCCCTATAGATCCAAGGGGTAAAACTGGGGCAGAAAGTGAACTTGTATAAATGCTGAAGTAAAGCATAAGTTAAAGTACCCTGTTGGATATGACTCAAAGTATAAAACTTTGCACAACAGGATTTTTAAAAGAATTCTTTCGGATGAGAAGTATCTCTGTAGGGAAATGCTCAGATATCTGAACCTTATTTTTCCTGCACCAACAATGCGAACAAGGAATTTACTGTTCTCCCATTCTGGGGTCCTCAGCCAGGTACAAAGTGAAACACCCTATAGGTCTTAACACTGTGTCTCTGAAAATATACTGTAACTGATACTTCAAGGGAAACTGTCATCCATAACACTAGATATCTTGGGAAAAATTACTCTTACTTGTCAGGGAAGTGAGAAGTTAATATCCTAAACAATAAGGAAGAATGATATCTTACACAGTTTTGCAGCTAAGTTTCACTTTGCATGAAAAATTATTCCCCTGAACCATTTCAAATACATTAATCTTACTGTCTATGAATGCTTTCCCATATTTTTATTATGGGAAGGGCGGGGGCTAACATTCTTTTTTAAATTCCTGATTTAATGTATATCTTTACTATAAAAACTTTCACTCTCTTATAACAAAACTTCTCTCTACCCCCTTTAAAATAGTTAGTCCTGCTGTTTTCCATCTTTATTTTTAGGGAAGTTCTTAATCTTCTAGACTTCAATAATTTTAATTGCCTTTCTCAGGACTTTTGGTATATGTGAAAAGTTTTAAATTGGTCCTTCTGATATGCAGTGTTTTGTACTTCTCCATGCTGAATTTCAGCTGCAATTATGTAGTGTAATTAGCAGCTTTAGAAAGATTTTCTTCTTTCTACCCAAATCTTGTGAAACCTAAATAATTTCACCCTTATAAATCCTCACAACAGGATTGTTTCTGTTTGACTGAATCAATGAGGAACATGAGAGAATTAGAGGGAAATCATGTCATGGATTACAGAGTAAAATATAATCAGAAGATCGTAACTTCTGTATATTATATTTCTACACAAGAGAAAGTGAATTAACTGAGAGTTAATTAAAACAAGCTGTGTGGGTTTTGTCTATAGAGTTAAATTTCTTCAGCATAGCTAGTATGCAGCATGCTTTGGATTTTGCTGAGCAGTGCTTAAACAGAGCCAAGGCCTTCTCTACTCCTCACCCCATCCCAACAGCAAGGAGGCTGGGGAGGCACAAGAATTTGGGAGAGAAAACATCTGAGATACATGGCCCCAGCTGAACCGTGTTGCATAATGCTCAGCATCTAGAGCTGGCAGATGAAGAGGGAAGGGGAGGACTTTCAGAGTGATGGTGTTTGTATTCTCAAGTCACTGTTACATGTGATGGAACCATGCTTTCCTGGGGATGGATGGACACCAGTCTGCCTGTGGGAAGTGGTGAATTAATTGCTCGGTTTTCTTACTTGTGGGTCAGACTTTGCTTTATCTGTTAAACTACCTTCATATCAACCCACGAATTTTCTCACTTTTACCCTTTCAGTTCTCTCCCCCATCTGACCAGTAAAGAGTGAGTGAGTACCTCTGTGGGGCTCACTTGCTGGCTGGAGTAGAACAGAGTGTTCCCTTCTCAACGCTCCAAATTTAGAAAAACACATCTGTTGTTAAACTTTATTGCAAGAACTTTGTTCCTCCAGTGACACTTGATCACACCAAAACTCAAAACATTCTTCATATATTTATATATAACATTATAAGTACGTTTACATATACATATACACTCACATAACAAAGGAGGAAACAAAGATAATTAGCTAATTTATCCAGAGAAAGACACAAGACAATCCTGCAGTAGGTGTCAAGAAATTTTCTTTTCATATCTTGACAAAAAAAACACTGAAAAAAATGTTTTGAATACATTAAATACCTTCAAACTTGTCAAAACAAAGCAGCTTTTCAATACAAATATTTAGATAGGTTTGTGAATTCAGAAGTAAATGACCATTTCTCTTCATATTGTACAAGACATATTTTCTATGACCTGCCACGGAAGAAAACCAGCACTGCAACAATGCATTTTCAAGATATACCTGATGTTATACCTGAGCTCATAGTCTTCTACAAAACCTTAGGTGGACAACCTTGTGTCCAATTTACTGATAACTTCTGCTTTGAAATGCAAGGTTAGTTTGAGTGGTCTCTCCTCAGACAAAAGTTGTCAGGAAAGAATTTACTGATAAGTGTTCTAGTTGCTATAACTTTTATCAGAAATATTTCAGATAACTTAGTGGAATGTTCACAAACTAATACTGTTTATTGACAACTTGATTTGTAAGAAATTGCGACTTTTTTTCTTTTTTTAGACAAAATGCTCCCAAGAATGTTTAAATGTTGCAAGGAATCTGAACTCCTTTATCAATAACTAACGTTTACAAATTCAGCTTAATTTGATTGCTTCTGTAAATAATTTACACTGGTAAAAGCATTGCTCTTCGGTTAGGATGTCCCAGTCTACGAATTATGCATACAACTTGGCATGCCTCTGTTTTTCTTTTTCAAACTGTAACTCCAACTGTTATTTCACAATATTCAGAAACTGTTTTTTCCCCTGAGATTAATTTTCATCCTCTTCCCATTGAAAGAAGTTGTTTACCAACAAGTGACTATTTCCAAATACTTCCGGTTTAGAATCAATTTTTATTTAAATTTGATATTCCCGTTTCATAAATCTTGTTAAGGAATGATTTCTGCAACAGCCTTTATTTCACTTTCAATTCTTATATAGTTTAGATTTCTATTGACACCAGTCTAGGGAGTCTATTTTTAAAAATGAAAATCTGTTGAAGAAACTTTATTTAAATAAGATTATTTAAGTGACAATCCTAATGATCAACTTTACTGTAATATTTTTGGTTTTACATATCCAAAAAGCTATGTGTAAGATAAAAATATTATCAATACCTTTTTACTACAAGCCTTATCTAACCCAGTGCTGTCGTGGTTTTACCACTAGTAGGCGTGGTACTGACAAGAGAGACCCAATAGAAGCAACACACACCAAAAAAAACAAATAACAATGTTTATTTTACACACACAGAAAAACCAAAAATAAAGCGCAGAGAAAGACAAATTAAGCTCTTCTGGGGCCTGTGGCTGATGTGGGGAAGTGTTAGGGTAGCGCTGGGTCTTTACCGGGGCCTCCTGAAAGACATCGTAAACATTAAAGGATCCCTGCCCCTACCCTTCCCTTCCTGGATAAGGAAATACCGCTGATGGAAAGATGTGGTCCTCAATCCATGCTGCTGTCGCTGGAGTCGCCGATCGGTCCGCGTGGCTGCAAAACTCGGCGCTGAGGTGAGCAGAGATGTTCTCC
>VYZS01038684.1:12238-23243 GCA_013400695.1 Neodrepanis coruscans
GGCGCGGCTCCGCGCGCCTGGCAGGGAATGGGGCAGAGGCGGGGGAAATGGTTTTATTTTCTAACCCACAACAGCTGCCCAGGAAGGTGGTGGAATAAACATCTTGGGAAGTATTCAAGAAATGACTGAACATGGCACTTTCTTGTATGGTTTAGTTGATATGGTTATGCTCAGATAAAAGTTGACCTCAATGATCTTGGAGATCTTTTCCTACCTTAGTGATTCTGTGATTCTATACTTAAATTAGTCTTACATAGGTGACTAATAACTGCAAAATACTTGGATTTTAGTCTATTACAATGAAAAATTCCATAGTCATTGTCAGCACAGGCTGTTTCTATTGTTTCTTTACAAACAGATGTTTATCTTAGATCAAAAACTCTGAAGTGAGAAACAGTTCATTCAAGGAAATCCTCAATTCAGTTATGCATATGAAAAATTGTATTTATTAGTTGTAACAGTATGTATTTGTTCCCTGTCTATATTTAATTTGCTTTTCTGTATTTCACAGTATATAATAAAAATATGAAATTCTTCTAATCATAATGGAAATTTGATTAGTTTACATCAAGGAAGTTACCTAAGCTTCACATTTGGAAAAAAATCAAATTCATTTCTATCTAAATAACCAAAAGAATGTTAGAATTTGTCTTCTCTGAAAAAGAAATGATCATTACATAGATACCTTGTCTCATGCACCTGAACAGCTAAAATCTCTCACCAGCATTTTTCTTGTTTAACCAAGCATTCCTTGAGCTATGACTTCAGAGCCTTTGCCTCATTCCATTTTCTTCCTGATAGACTTTACTGCCTTTATGAATTAGTTATCTTCCAAAAACAACTTTCTCTATTAAAGCAAAAAGGGAGTTTTACAGGAAAGACTGGAATAGCTTATTTGGATGTTGGTAAATGAAGCAATCAGAGGAACCAAAATACTAGCCAGATGGATAACCATTTATTTATGTTGAGAATTTCAATCAATAATTACGGTATTACTGCCAATATCTATGCATGTATGTAATTTTAGCTCCTGAGCTGACAGACATCCTCTTTTTCTGCAACAAAATTACCTTTAGTCTTTAAAGTTCCCATTGCTGCAATGAAGGATACATTCTCTACTGGCCATGACCGTTGCAGGTGTTGAAGGGTCTATTTGCCTTCTCTGGTTGGGCCTGAACCACTTAACAGAAAACAGCTGCTGAAAAATATTGTCCCTGAAGCAGCACAAGGACAGCAGATGGAGGATGTTTGTTTTTGTTTTTTTTCTGCTGATGTTTCTGAAATGTAGCCTGGATGTTATTACAGAAGATATCTCAAAGCAGAGGACAGCCTAGTAGGGAAGGTATGTACAGGGGATTGCTGTGAAAAGAACACAGAGAGGAAAAATGTATCTCTTCTTTACTGCTCAACATAGAGTCTGTGAGCTGCAAATCATGGTTTCCTTCAGAATATATGGTGGTTACACCTTGCCTGGAATCCATGTTGTAGGGAGATCCCACAATGGACAAGAGAGCGTCTGGGATCAGGGGCATAATACTGACTTCTCTAAAGTTAGGCCCCAAAAAACAAGACCACATAGAATATTCTGCAGAGATGCAAGTTCATGCATAGTAGGTTTTGCTTTTCTCAAATCAGCATCATTTAAAAGACACTCTAGGAGAGAAGGATTTCACATATTTGGCAGCTGGGCCATGCAGCAATATTTGTAGTGTCTGAATAATTTCAGTGCAGTTTTCACCTCATTCAGGTTTTACTGAAGCTGCCATGATGACACATTACTGAGACTTTCAAAACGACTCATCCAGTATTTAATATATCAATGCAAATGCACCTAAATAAGCAAGCCTGTACTTTTCAGGAAAGTATGCCCTGCTCTTAGCTAATGCTTTTATTCATGCAGACAATATTTTTGAAGATCAGATTCTATGCCTGAAAAGTGGGAGATACAATCATGCTTGAATACTGCTTGAATTATGGTCTTGGAAAGGTATATTTTGCACGGTATAGGAAGAGGTTAAAATAAGGATGTGCAATAAAATGGTTATCTAGTAAAACAGGTTAGAGTAGATGACTCTGCCTACAGAGTCTCTCCCTCCTTCCACTTCCAACCTCTTAAGGGAACTTTTGTTTAGGTTTCCACATTGCTTTGAGATTATACTTCAGAGGGTTTTTTTAATTTGTATAATTGCTGTCCTTCAAAAATTTTGTCTTTGGAAATCGTTTCCTAGCAACAATGTATTTATCATTCTCAGGCAAGGAAATTACATCTTGCCATTCAGATACAATGACTGTGATTTTTTTTTATACAAGGAAATAGCATGCACTCAATGCAACATTAAATTAGAATGAATAGAACTAAGAAGGAATAATGGCAAACACGATTGGAGAAAAAACAACTAATCATATCTACTTGCATATGATGATTGAGTTTCTTCCCATCAAGGCTGTTGCTGACATAAAACCAAAATAATAGTTCCCAGACACCTATAACTGACTAGTCGTTAATTTTTTAAAAGAAAGATGTAGAATAAGGTAAATTTAATGAATCTTTACTACAACAATTCATTTTTCTTTGCTAACATCAACAGTGTGTCCTCTGCTTGTATCTGATGCATATGAAGAGAAGAGTTATGCATATTGCCAGCTGATGACTCTAGGTCTTTAATTCCACTGATAATCACACAGTAATGTCAGACCTTAACCTGCCAATAGCCATGTGTGGAAGGTCATTAGGATGGGATTTTATCACCTTTCGCTCTGTGCTTCTCTTGCAGTCATTTTAAAATATTTTCTCAGCATGAACTCCAGACAGACTAAATGAATTAGCCTTTTAAAATATTTAAGATTATTCATCATGCTTTGTTAATAAACAGGTAAAATAGTATTATCATGATGGCTTACCTTAAACCAGACCAGTTTTCCCTTCTGACAACTATGGATGCTCAGTAGGATGACTGTCCGAAACGGTTCTGCAGACCTCTGTATATTGAGGACAAATATTGTCTGAAGGAAGTGGAGAGTAATTCCTCTAACATAAAATTACTACTAGAATGGATAACATGTTCATCCTGAAATCTATAGATATGCATGGTTTATTATACCTGATATTACGCTTTCCTATGTATTGACAACAAATTGGATGTATATTACTTGAAATCACTTGATCATAAGTGTTCAACTGTATCATACTGGTCTTTGAGGTTTCTATTTCCTCTTTTTTTCCCCCCTGAGCTTGCTGGCTTTTCAGTGATCAATGAGGCAAACAATTTAAGTGTGTAAGCATTGAAGGCAAAATATGTCATGGCACTATTGAAAGAAAACAAACTGATTTTACATGAGAGGTAAAATTCATTATTGGTGGAAGAACAAATATTATTTCTATATTTCCTTGTAACAAGTGTTCCTTACACAAGTCATCGCTTATAAACTGTGCTCAGAATGTTAGCCTGACAGCCTCATAGATAGAAAATTTAATAAAAAATATTAAATAACTTGCATTTAACAGTAAAATTTTGTATTTAAAAATTCTCATCTGTATTTTCATCAGCCTCCTTTATCATGGTACTTTTGATCAGAGAAGCATGATGAAAACTAAAGCAAGAGAGTTGTGCTATTCATGAATTGCCCGATTTAAAAAATCGGTAGAGAAAAATTATTTATGTTTAAACTAGAACAGCTTAGTAAAATATGGAAAGTACTTTACAATATCAGTGTAAAAAATATCCCCTTCCCTGACCTTAATGTTGAAGAAATAAATAATAGCAATAGTTGTCTGCAACACAGTTTATAGTTCTGCTTTTAGCCTATTTTCATAGCTTTATGGGGAAGCAGCCTTTTTCAAATGAAAATACATTTTATTAATAAGCAGATGCACTGATAGTGTGAAAGGTAGCTCCACATATTCACTGACGTTTATCTGGAAATCATTAAAAATGTACTGATGTCAAACTATTTTTTGTGTAAAGATAACGCTCCTGAGGCTGGGAAGTGGGACAGAGTGGGGAATGAAGAATGGTGCTCCTGAAAAAACCTTGCATGTCTGTGGCTCTGTGGTGTCTGGGTGCACAGTCTTCATTTTCAGCAACTTGAACATAGTTTTGCCACTTCTGATGCACAGCAGGGTAAAGGATATTCCCTGTTCCCTTCCTCTGTGGCCTCAGATCCACGATTTTTCCTTTCTCTGTCTGCATCTTAGCTTCTTGCTGATCTCTTCTTCCTAGTATCCAGTGGTAGGATGTGTGGAAATGGTTCAGAACTGCACTAGCGGAGGTGTAAACTGGACATTTAGGAAACATTTCTTTACTGAGAGGGTGGTCGAACTCAGTAATAAGCTTCCTAGAGAGGTGGTAGATACCCCAAGCCTGTTAGTGTTTAAGAGGCACTTGGACAATGGACCCCACTAAGGGCAAACCATACCTGACCAATGGCTTTCTATGACAGAGTAACGGCAATGGTTGACAAGAAAAGACCAACAGATGTCATCTATCTAGGCTTTTGATGCAGTCCCATATGGCATACTTATCTCCAAATTGTAGAGACAGGGATTTGTTGGATGGGCTATTCAGTGGCTAAGGTATCAGCTGGATGGATATAGTCAGAAAGTTGTGATCAATGGCTCTTTTTCCAGGTGTTGTCCCACAGGACTTAGTCTTGGGACCAGCGTTCATCATTATCAGTGACAGTGAAATCAAGTGCACCCTCAGCAAGTCTGCAGATGACACGAAGCTGAGTGGTGCAAGTGACACAACAGAAAGATGGGATGTCATTCAGAGGCATCTGGACAAACTTGAGAAATGGACCCGTGGGAACCTCATGAAATTCAACAAGTCCAAGTTCAAGGTGCTGCACCTGGGTCAGGACAATCCCAGCTATGAGTATACACTGGGAGAAGGTCATTGAGAACTTCCCTGCAGAAAAAAACTTGGGTATTCTTGTGGATGGAAAGCTTGACATGAACCAACAGTGTATGCTGGCAACACAGAATGCCAATAACATCCTAGGCTTCATCAAAAGAGGAGTGATCAAAGGAGGTTGAAAGAAATTATTCTGTCCCTCCACACTGCTCTTGTGAGAACCCACTTGGAGTGCTGCATCCAGCTGTGGAGTCCTCAAAACAAAAGAGATATGGACCTGTTAGAGCAAGTCCAGAGGAGGCCATGAAGATGATCAGGGGGATGCCTATGAAGACAGGCTGAGAGAGCTGTTCAGCTTAGAGAAGAAGAGGTTTCAGTGAGACCAAATTGTGGCCTTCCAGTGCCTGAAAACATCTTATAAAAAGGGGTAGGAATCTTCTATACAGGCAGATAGTGACAGAAAAAGGGACAAAGGTTTTAAACTGAAAGAGGCCAGGTTTAGATTAGATATTAGAAAGCAATTTTTTACTGTGATGATGGTGAGACACAGGAAAAGATTTTCTAGAGAAGTTGTGGACGCCGCAGGCCAGGTGGGATGGGGGTCTGAGCAACATTCTCTAGCAAACAACATCCCTGTCAATGGCAGAGTGGTTGGCACTGGACTATCTTTAAGGTCCCTTCCAACCCAAACCATTCTATGATTCTATGATTCTATGATTCTATAATTCAATAACATGCTTTAACACTTGGTCATCCTTGAAGTGGTAAGACAGTTGGATTAGATGATTGTTGGAGATTCCTTCCAACAGAAGGAAGGAAGTTCTATCCTAATTCTACTCTATTCTGTTTATCTTTTCAGGCATCTTCTCACAATAGGAAACATGTTCATTTTGTACGCCATACAGGGATGACCAAAATAAGGCAGTGATACTAGAATCTGTAACTTCTTGCCATTAGTCACCCATCTCCTTTTGACTATAATGGACCTGCAGCAACAAATTTCATGATAGAGATAGTAGGAAGTGACCTGAAGCCTGCTGAGACATTTGTTTAGATAAGCCGTAAAGGGAAATTTGCATTATATGTTTCATTTGATATATTTCTTTCATATCTAGTGTTATTAATCAAAAAAAGAGATAATTTATGATGTGTATTTGTTCAACATAGAGTCTTCATATATGAAATTGGAGTTGCCCTGACATGATGCACTTCAATTCTTTGACTGCATAGGCAGTCTTAGTGTAAAGTTTCTGATTCAAATCCTTAAGGTTTCAGTTTTGAAACTGGCTTTCTGTCTTTGCAGTGCTTGTCAACAACATTTTGTCTTGACAAATGTTATTTTATTTAAGTTTATCTGTTAGAAAATTCATGGAAAAAGGAAGGCCTAGGCAAAGTCAAAGGGAATAATTTAAAAAATGGAATATGTTTATAGAATATGTTCTGCAACGTTCCCCCAGTCCCACCTGTTCTGCAGTGCTCCCCCAGCTCCACAACTGAGTTGTTGCTTTAGTTTTTTGAGGACACTAGATGATAATGTGCAGAGAAAGCAGAGCTGTTTGAAAAATCAGTGAAAGAAACATGAAAGCTACATAAAAGAAAGATGATTTTGAATTTTAATTATTTCATAGCAATGTTTCAAAATGGAGCGATGGAGGGAGAGAAAAAGACTTAAGAAAACCCACTTGTTCTGGCTGTGTAAAGATGGAGTTGAACATCTGACAAAACATTGCAGGAATTGTCACATAATGAGCAATTCAGCATATAAAATCTTATATGAACCCAATAAACTAATAACAATTAATAAATTACAAGCTCCAAATCACATATTATCAAGTTTATGCTTTTATATGTGAAGAGGAAAAAACGATAGTTGAACATAATCAGTAATTTATGTATTTGAATGGTCTTCATTGACACATAAGCATATGTGTGCAGAATAAAGCGAGTTAAAAAATACAGACAATGTAATTTAATGTAAATTGCATTCTTCATAATCCCAGGTTATTACTAAAAGAATAATATCTGGTGTCTGACTGAAGCTAGAATCAAAAAGGACTCAGCAATGTAACCTGTTTTAACTTTAGTCCAGACTTAGGATGGAATGCCCATCTTTTTTTGAGCTGATGTCAAAATTACAATGTATTGTCTTTCTCCATTAATTTTCATGGCAGGTGATGGGAAAAAAATGGAAACATGCATTTTCCCCAGTTTAAGTACACCAGGAAACCTTTCTTCTAGTTGAAATATTTTCATAACATGAGAATCAAAAGAAAGATCATAACAGTTTTGAATTTTATCGACCTTGTTCATACCTGTTGCGGTAGTGGTAAAGATTCTAAGAGACCACAGCTAATTGAAGAAAGAAGACCAGCAGTTTGAAAATATTAATAATCAAGATAAAACATTTTGTGATGTAAATGCAAATTGTCTTACACTGTGCTTTGGAGTACAGTTCCATTTTTGTGGTATCCATACTGCACCTGATGTTTTTCTGATGATATCTACTCACTCTAAGTCACTGTAGTTAATCTCGCTTTCTTAAATTCTAGTTGAATTCTGTTTGAGCCTTCAGATGAACTTTATTCTTCTTTCACGGCCTACCAAAATTAAAGTTAGTTTTCTGTCAAGGACATTAGAGAAGAAAATAATGTAAAATCAGTGATCTATTCCATAATCATGTCATATGCAGGAATCAGGAGCTATGAATGCCTTGCTTTACATTCATGCACAAGATTATTTTCAGAAAGTGCGTTTTTAGAGAAAAAAACAAATGGAAGTTCCAGTGATGCTCAGAGGGAATATATCCACAGAGTACAGTGTTCCCCTCCAATTGTGCTTGACTTTGAAGTCTCATATTCAAGAGTAAAATGACTGACAGAGCTGGCTGGAGTATTTTATTCCTTGAGTCTTAATCATAATAGAGCTTTCTCTGACATATATTTTTCTTGCTGTTAGGAAAATAGAAGTTACAGATAGCTACAAGAATAATATAGCAATATTTTGGTGGATATGGGTTGTCCCATGCCAACTGCATGAATTTCCACTGTTGAAGCCTCAGTATCTCATCTGCAAGAAGCTGAGCATTGTTAGGAGGTATCAGCTACCACTAGCAGGAAGGATCCTTCTGAAATATACTAAAAATCTCTCAGGATGAAATTCCCTTATGGACTAGCACCAGTAATTACATGTCTCACAGGCTAAAAATACCTCTTTGATAGTATCTAATGTGCATTCTAGAATAGTGGGTATTTAATTCAATTTCTCACAACACTTTAAACATAAATTAGCTGATTGTTCCCAGTAGACCAGAGACTGTGGTTTTAATCTGCAAAACTATCTGCTCCCTTCCAGAAACAAAGCATGAGCTGAACAAACCATGCCAGAGTGAGCTGGAATATATAGAATTTCACTGGATTGGACTGGCTGCTTTTCATGAAAGAGTTATTGTTTTTTGGGGAAGTTTGTGTTTTTCTTATCATCTTCTAACTAGGTCAGTTCTTACCTCCAAAAATATCTAATTTTTCTAATTCTTATTTTATCTATCTCAATTTCCATCATCACTCAGATTCTGTGCTATGCAGACAAGGTTGTGTGCATTTTTTTTTCTGTTCACTAATAGTTTTCCATTTATGTGTAACATCAGTTTTAGTTTAGTATTAACTAAGAAATTATACCAGAGGTATGAGCACCAAATTTTTTTCGATACATTGGATACATTTTTCCATAATGATTTGGACTAAATTTTACATATACAAGCACCTGAGAAATTAACATGTTAATAAGCAAATCTACACTAAACTTCATAAACTTTAGGAGGATTTGCAGCCATTACTTATCTCAGACTTTTGAAAGCCTGGTATTAAAACTGGAAAGAACTTTATTTTTGGACTGTTTGGATGTTTTTCCAGATGAACTTTTATTTCCTCATGTTTTGAATCCAGTATGCCCCAAACACATAGATGACTACATCAAAGAAATCATTTTGTATGTATGTCTGTATTTAGCCAAGAAACTTGGGATACTTTTTCCCTGCCTATGTACACTAATGAATTTAGTCAAACCTTTGTCATCTGTAGTGCACAGTTTATTAATATTTGCTTCTTCATTGTCTCCTGGTCACCTAAAGGGCTGGTGACAGGTACCAGACCTTCACTGTCCTAGCCCTGCCACCTGTTGTGACAGAGCCCCTTCTGCTTGCTAAGACTATTGAGACAGTGTTATGAAATCAGGGTGTTGCAAAACCTTCTAAAAGAAACAGTTAAAAAACGGCAGTCACCATGTGCTCGGGGAAACAATGGGCAGTACCAGGAAGTTGGTCGCTGGAGATGGACGTGCCTTGAGAGCTGAGATGCTTTAGCTGAAAGGAGAGGATGGCTGCACACCTGAGAGAGCTGAACGCACCTAAAATGCACAGGTGAACTGAGGAACCCCAAACCCTGAGTTCCTGGGAGCCTGGAGATGGGTCCGATCCAGAAATACAAGGTGCAGAGGACACTTTGTTACCTGCTTCTCCCTGTTCCCCACGCTGCTGATCTCCACACGTTTCACAGGAGCTCACATGTGTGGCAGAGACTTTGCTACTCAGGAGACTCCAATCAGGAAAATACAGCTACAAAGAACTCTTTCCCTCTCTGGCTGAGATGTGAACCAAGCTCCAGCAATACACGGAACAAGCAGCTTGGCAGAAAAACCCCTAAGCCTGGCTGCACGCATCTGTGTGATGGCAGACCAGCAACCACTGAAACCATTGAAACACCTCGCCATATTCCAACTATTGTAACACTGAAACATCATAGTGGTAACCTTTTTCTATGCTTCTTTTTAACATAATTCTTAGCTTTTTTCTAACTTNATATTCCAACTATTGTAACACTGAAACATCATAGTGGTAACCTTTTTCTATGCTTCTTTTTAACATAATTCTTAGCTTTTTTCTAACTTTTTCTGTCTTTCTCTTCTCTTTCTCTATGCTTTAGTTTATAGTTAAATAAAATCAACTTATCATTTTAAAATGCAACATCTAGTCTTGCTTGTACTTTAATTTTGCTTATGGAAATTTGATGAAAACCTCAGTTACGGATTGTAACATCGTCTCAGCCTGACTTATTACAATATAATCTTTCTTGAAGTGACACCTGGAAACCACATGAATATTCAAACTAATGTTGAATTATTTTTGGGGGAGCACTCTTGGACAATATGTGGATAGGTTTCTTCAATGTGGCTGAGGTCTACCATGTCCACTGCTTCACAATTCATTTCCCTGTCCCAGGGTCTTCTCCTGTGGAAGTGCTTGTTCCACAGCTCATTCCCCATATGGGCCACCATTTGTAGGTAGTTGTGGTGGTCCCTTTAAAACAGGGACCTGTCAGTTTGAACAGTGTCAGTGATCGGGACCCTCTGATACACAACTGTCACAAGATACATAGGCTTTGTGCTGCGTAGTGCTTCAGAGGATCCAGGAAAGAAAGACTATGTACAAGATATACAGGTGACAAAATGGAGTCTGTCTTTATTGCAAATTCATATACCTTTATAGTCCAAGGGTTGTTTGGTTAACACAGCCAATTAGACAAAAGGAAAGTTATACATGTTATACATGTATAACATATACATGTTATGCAGAGGTCACTTCTGCCAATGTCTTAGAGCCACAAGAAAGTCATGAGATGTTATTTACATTCCTCAGACATTATGTCATGATCTGGACATGCTCTATTAATAATTTAATAAGGCTACAAATATACATTTATATGAAAATTGAATGAAAATATTTTCTTTGAACTGCTGATTTAGTCTACACTGATTTTGATCTCCATGAAATTTAAAGTGTTTCTGCAGACACACTACCTGAATTAACACAAACCGTCTGACTGGTACAATACAAACTTGTTGAAGGAGAAAATTAAGACAGATGTAAAATCCTTGGTAGATAATTTTTGATGATACACTACTCTTCAGAGTTGCTTTGCAACAATATGGAGAGATCTTTTGTTCCTTATGCATATGAGATGTGTATCTTGAATGCATAGAAAAAGAGGTAGCTAAACTTCTTTTTAATTTTTTATAACAGAGTACTAAGCTGAATTCTGGGCCATTAGAAGCTCTCTTGTTGCCTGAAGGCAAGAAAAGAGAATTAAGACAAACAAGCA
>VYZS01038685.1:12723-24693 GCA_013400695.1 Neodrepanis coruscans
CCCCCCAAATCTTCAAATAGTAACGTACATTCAGTTTAAAAGACTTCTAATAACCTGCGTACAACTTCGAAGCTTTCACAGCACCGCTGTCAGAGGCGGAGGCCACTGTGCTCACAGCTGAGTGCGTGTGACAAGAACTGCTCACAACACTTGGACGAAGCATTTCTCGTACTTCAGCAACAAAGTTGAGCCAGCCCGGAGCCGCCCGGCCCTCCCCGCTCCTGTCACACCCCGCGCCCCGCAGCCCCACTTCCACCTGCAGGGATAACACACTTCCACGGATCCCGTGCTCCTTACGAGCCTCCCGACCATCGCCCCGGCCCGAACTGCGGGACAGGGCACGGGCACCCCCCGCCACTTCCCCAACACGCCCGGGCGGAGCCGGGACATAGCCGGGGGGTCTCACCGCACCGCCCGGGCAAGTCGGCGGAGAGAGCCCCGGGCGGGAGCGGGGCAGAGCTCCCTGCGAGCCGCCCGTGGCCCCGCGGCCCGCCCGGTCCCCGCGCACTTCGTGAAGTCGCTCGCCCAAGTTCGCACAGCGGGGCGGCGGCACCTCGGACACCACCCCGGCCCGGCCCGGGAAACACCGCCACAGCCACCCCGGTCCCCCGAGGGGCCGCCCCGGCCGCTCGCCCCTCACCCGAGAGGCTCCGCTTCTTCTTCCTGCCCCGGTCGCTCTCGTAGAAGCCCAGCGTCTCCGTTCGCTGCTGCTGCTGCTGAGGAGACGGCTGCCCCGGGCCGGCGGCGGGCGGCCGCGGGTCGCTGCTGCCCCAGAGTGTCCTGGGCTCGCCGCGGCCGCTGTCCCTGTCCCCGCTGCCCGGCGCGGCGGNTTTCGGACAACGGGATTATTCCACCTTGAGCCACGCAAATAAAGACCTTGTTCAAAACTGGAAAGCGGGTGGTGAATCATTAACCCCAAAGCCAACAGGGTTTCGGCGACCTGCAGAACACGAGCTGGCGAGGTCCGGGCGCTCGGGGTCACAGCCCCGGCTCTGGGATCGGGAGCCCACAGGGGTCAAAGAGCCCCACCAGCCCAAAAACCAGGGTCTGAAATTCTGCGGTTCATGGAGTGCTGAGGCTGGAAATGCTGTTCGTTCCTGGCAGCATGATACTGGCAGTGATGAAGCTTGGCGGAGATAATGCCTAATGAAAATGAGTAGTTCCTGCCGCAAACTGGTTATAATTTATACACAAGCCAACATGAATATAAGGAGCGGGCAGCTCAAGGTAATAGTGAAGCACTCGTTTGCAGGGGAATTCACATGGGCACGAGGACAAAATATCTGGCCTGAATTTCAAGTACAAAACCTCCTTCACGTTCCGTTCTTGTGTTCTTATCACACATTCGCAGGCTAGATTCAGTCAGCTTAATATTTAGCTACTTGCCCTGGGAAAACAAAGACTGCTTTACTCCTTCTTTGGAAGGCCGTGGCAGTCTTCCTCTGTAACTCAAAGTTAATTATTTAGTTGTCCTAAAGAGCATTTCGGGCTTTGCATAGACTGGAGGTGTCCATTTCTACTGCCATTAGTGGTTCTAAATGCCCCAAATCTGCTAAGATTAATCCAAATCTTGTATTTTCAGGCAGTAGAATACTTTTTACAGGCACTTATACTGAGTAATAAGAGTATCATACAGGGAGCTCATAGTGATAGCTATGACAGCTACACATGATCAGTTTGGACTTTCATCTTTTCTCTATAGATGTAAAAAGCAGTTGAAAAAATAGAATGTAGAACAAAGAGCACCAAAAAGAGCTGAAAAATTACCTCAGCTGAAGAGCTGCTGCAGTCTGTGCAAAGTGACATGATACCTGAGAGACATTCTGCTTCTCTCCTTCCAACTCTGTATAAAAATTTTATCCGTCCATAAGATGCACTGCGTGACATTTAAGGATCACAAGTTGTCACAGCCTTGTTATCAGTCTTATCAAAAAGAAGGTACTTGCAGCATCAAGCATCATCTAACAACCAATGTTAGATGTTATTCTCTCTTCAGACCCACTGAGAAGCTATCTAGTAAGTTGCCAGCACCAGTTGTGGCAGCACATATATTTTCTGTTCAGGGGTTGACCCAAGATAACCTTGCTCAGTTTACAACATCTTTCAGTTTTCTGCTTGAAGTAGTTCAGCTGAAGGCAAGATAATAATATGACTACAATATAGTTCAGCTAAGAGTTCACTCAAATTTTTGACACTTCAAAATCACATGGAGCATCTATCCTCAAGTTCCTACCCATGGAATCCTTCTGTATGTTTTTTTCTGTAGTTACATCCGATTTATAACCGTCATTAGATTTGTAATATGTTCTTGTTCACATGTAAATATGTGCAAATTTTAAGTATTGCATGTGATATTTTGGAACGGTGGCCACTCCCAGAAAGTCAATACAACTGCAGCAAAATCTAGTCTTTAGGTATTTGAGTCCTTGAACTAGAGGGGATAAGTTGTTTGGTGACAAATGTTAGCAGTGTTCATGTAGGAAGTAGTGGTTCCTTATGACATCTCTGGTTGGGAGTTATCTGGGTCTGTCTGCTGTTTGGGAACTGAAAGCAATATTTTTTGTTTCTCATGGCTTATCTGCTATGAGACATGCTATTGAGTGACTCTGCACCAGGTCAGAATCTGTCTTACACTTCCGTAACTGTTCACTTCCTGAAGCAATTTTCTTAGAACAAGACACAGCCCTGTCTATGTTCCTACAGCTGCAGTTCCACTATTTTCCCCAAGAGATAATTAGTAGGTGAGGAAGAAGGGAAGGATTGTTTCAAAATAATGGCTGTCTCCTAGGAGAAAAAATGGTTTCATTCACAGAACAGCAAAGACCATTGGGATAGTGAACAGAAGCTGGGAAGTAAGGGCTACTTGAATTTCATTAAAAATGTCAGCACGACTGGTCTTTGGGGTCTTGAACAAGCTACTTATTTTTTTGCCTTAAATTTTCTATATGTATGGTTGACTAACATTTATCTACCTATAAATTATCTTATATATAATAATCACAGAGGGATTTTTGCTAATTTGATATCAGGAATTTTTTTTCTGGCACTGTTAAGTATTGAAACTTTTATAGTGTGTCCAGCTCAGCTGTGCTTTAGGCCCTGAGAACTTATTGCTGCAACTACTCCCTCTCCTAGTGAGGATGGTCTTTTTCAGAAGAATATTTTACACAGTTTAAAACTCCTTTTTTTGTAATGGATTTTTTTCCCCTATAAGACCACAAAGAAGGTCATTAAGAAGAAATAGAAAATGGATAATAATTGTTTTGGTAGTGTTTTTTTCTGGCAGAACTTTGTTGTCTTTTCAGACCTTGCCATCTATGTCATCTACTCCAACCAATTCAGATAATCCCCTCTTAACAGAGATGGTGTATCAGTGATGTGTGCTAAAAAGAGGTCAAGTAAGGTTTTCTTTTTACTGAGTAGTATGAACACGGAAAAAAAATCTGTCAACAAAATTATGCCTCATATTAGATGAAAATTGTGAACATAGGTTAGGAAATGCAAAAAGAGCATAGAGAAAAGTGTGGAAACTCACTGTACTGCC
This sequence comes from Neodrepanis coruscans, assembly GCA_013400695.1. Taxonomy (NCBI): domain Eukaryota; kingdom Metazoa; phylum Chordata; class Aves; order Passeriformes; family Philepittidae; genus Neodrepanis; species Neodrepanis coruscans. The sequence goes on from VYZS01038685.1 coordinate 16,268, forward strand.
AAGGAGAGGTAAGTGAAACTGGAGAACACATTAACTAGCAATAAAGGAGGGACAGGTGTTAAAATGATGATAACAATGCAATACTCACGGCAGTGTGAAACCGCTTTGAGTAACCGCATATGTGAAAACATCTGGTATCTTTCCATTGTAAGCTTTTTGTTAGTGGGGCTAAAACTCCTTTAGACTTTGCAATATCATTTAAAACACACTAGATACTAAAAATCTATGGTTTAATGACTTAATTTCTTGACTCTTCAGCAAGAATTATCTTGAATTATTGTCTTCACTGTGATTTTTAATAATTTTTCATTTTTAAAGGTGTCATTGCTGAGTACACCTTCTGTGAGGAGGCAAGTCAACAAAACTCATGGTCACTTCAAAGTACAATAATGCTGATTTATTTCCACAGTAAAATATTTTCAGGCCCTTTTGTAAAATAAAAATTTATTTTGTACTGGGTTTGTGACTTTTAGTTCATCGATCCACTTATGTGGGTGCATATTCATTCTTCTGCTAAAGGCAATGAATCTCTTAGCAACAACTGATATTAACAAACTTAGTTCTAAATCTTTCAGAGTTGCAGCTGTCGTATATTTGCAAGGTACAAATACATTGGTTAGAAATATAGTCTAATTCTGTCTCAGTCAGTTGTGTTTGGTAGCTGAAGTTAAAAATATCTGTTTACGCCCACAGGAGAAGAATCATGTAAAGTCTCTTTCCTCCATTTTGTGTTCAACATCTAAGCAGCACATTAAATGTTTCCATGAGATAATCTTCACATGTTAAAAACTATCAGTATAAGAAATATTATATACACACTAGCACCCTATGTGTTTCACCTTTTTTTTTTTCATCTCAATAGAAAATATACAGCTAGAGTTTACCATCTTTTTTCCTGAGTTGTAGGCTTAGTGAAGATGAGGTTGACTACTCGTAAGCTAAGGGCATTACTCAACATCAGCATGTCCTTGAATAATGAAAGTACAAATCAGGTTATGCAATACTATAGTACCTGAAAGTCGGGTTTGGCTTCTCACTGGTACATTTCCATTATTTGTTTGGTTTGGATACTGTATTATATAGCACAGGAGCTAAGGCACAGTTAAAATCAATGGTGCTTTCCAGTGACAGCATGATTTTCCACACCTGCTATCTTTGAAATTTTTGGAAGAAATAATTCTTTTGATATACTTTTATATTCATTTTATCCTAAGACTGTAGTTCAAGCAGGACTGAAGGGCAGAGATAAAAAAAATTAGTTCAGTATTACAGGTTTTTAAACATTCTCACACTACCATAAAAATAAAATTGATAACATTCATTGATTTTGTTAAGACTTCTAATAATTCCCAAATGTAATATTTTTATATCTCTTTTCCTGTCAGGTATCTTGATGTTTTTTATCAAGGCAATACTTTTTCTGTGTCCATCAGATTTTTCCTGCTCATGGTCTGATCTTCATTTACCACTGTCAAGATTTCTTCAGGATTTATATCTTGATCAAAATGCCCCAAACTAATACTTAAACTGCTGCCTCTATTGGAGTGCAAATATCTGAATGCCTGACACCTTTTACGTAAGAAAACCAGCAAAGGTTCTTTTGAACATCAGCATCACTGAACTCAGTGATATATGGGACATTTCACAATAAGGTTCACACATTTGAAAGTAAAGTAGCACCAAGGTTCCTAAATCTCTTCAATTCCAAGTTATTTTCATCTCAAGCTTCACCCGGAGATGCTTGAAGAAAGGTTGTGTAATCTTTTCTTTCCTCTTTTCTTCATGTTACACATCTATAGCTTCATAACATTTAAAGGTGATTCTATACATGACAAGATAGGTTTAAGTGTTATAAAATAAGAGTGCAGCTGCCTTTGACTGCATCCTCAGCTGCTTTCTCAGAAAGCTAAGACAAGACATGAGATATGAGGAATAGTTCAGAGGAAATCAATGGAGAAAATGCAGATGGAAAAATGTTTATAAAGAACTCCAGAAGTCATGAACTGGGAGAAGAGCACCTGGAGAACAGGGTCTCAGCACCTAAACATGAGTTTCTTGTACCTACAAATGAAACTCCTGGTATCAGACAGAAAGTGGTTGGTGTTTTGTTTAGTTATCAGAAAGTAAGTCACCTCTAATGTAAGTTATGTAAATTATATAAGTTTCCTAATGTATAAGTTTCAGTCTACCATTTCTTCCTATTTTTCAGGTCCAGGTAGCAAAGGTGAAATCCCAAATTTAAAGTGCCAGAGTGACTGAATTTACAAGATGAGTTTTCAGTCATTCGAAACCCAAGTGGAGATAGAAATCTCTGTTATAAGAACCATTACCAATCAGGGTTTCTGTAAAAATTCCTATTGATTTTAAGAGGTTGAAAGTCTCAGCTCAGCAAGAGCATTTCTATTATGATAATGTATGAAGATAGATATTTATATATCTATTTATATATCTATTATATATCTATTTATACATACACAATTAGATTGTGAGATGTCTAGATAGGATCTTAAGTCTCTTACTTCCAGAAAGCATCTCCACTCAGAAGAGAATTCAAATGTGTTAGATTTTTTCTGAATTTAGGCAATAAAAATTACAGAATTGCAGAATCAAAGAATGAGTAAGGTTGGAAGGAACCACAGTGGGTGATCTGTCTAACCTCCCTGCTCAGGCAGTGTCATCCTAGAGCATCCTAGAGCACATTGCACAGGATTGCATCCAGATGGTACTTGAATATCTCCACAATCTCTCTGGATGACCTGTTCCAGTGTATGGTCACCTGCACAATAAAGTTGTCCTTCCTCATATTCGGGTGGTAGTTTCCGTGCATCAGTTTTTGCCTGTTGCCTCTCATCCACCACAAAGAGGAGTCTGGCTCCATCCTCTTGACACTCTCCGTTCAGATGCTTACAGACATTCATGAGATCCGCTCTCAGTCATCTCTTCCCAAGGCTGAACAGGCCCAGTTTCCTCAGCTTTTCCTCTTAAGAGAGATCTCCAGTTCCTTATTCATCTTTGTTGCCTTCCACTGGACCTGTTCCAGGAGCTCCATGTCACTTGTACTGAAGAACACAGAAGTAGACACAGAACTCCAGATGTGCCTCACCAGGGCTGGTTAGAGAGGCAGGATCACCTCCCTAATGTATCCTGGGATACCATTGGCCTTCACAAGGGCACACTGGTCGTTCATGGACAGCTTGTTGTCCACCAGGTTCCCCAAGTCCTTTTCTGCAGGTTGGGCCCCAGCCTGTACTGGTACATGGGTTTATTCTTCCCCAGGTGCAGGACCCTATATTTGCTCTTGTTGAATTTCAGAAAATTCTCTGCCCATCTTTCCAACCTGTTGAGGTCCTTCTGAAGGGCTGCACAGACCTCTGGGATATCAGCCCAGAGCTCCTCCCAGCTTTGTGTTGTCAGTGAACTGGCTGAGGAGCTTTCTACCCCTTCATCCAAGTCACCGATGAAAAAGTTAAATAATACAGGGCCGAGTATAGAACCTTGGGGAACACCATTCATGACAGGCTTCCTACTCGACCCCATGCCACCAATTATGACCCTCTAGGATGTGCCAGTCAGCCATTTCTCAATCCACCTCACTGTCCACTCATCCAACCCTCACTTCCTGAGTTTGCCTGTGAGAATGTTGTGGGAGATAGTGTCAAATGCTATGCTGAATCAAGGTAGAAAATATCCACTGCTCTCCCCTCATTCATCCAGGTAGTTGTTTCATGATAGAATGAAACTATCATTTGGTCAAGCTTGATCTTTTATATATTAGTGTACAGGCATAGAATTTTTATGTATTCACAAACTGCGTCTATCAATATTGTTTTCTATCAATAGTGCAGTTACAGCATCAAGGGGATGATTTCTTATGTCATGAGCCAAAGACCCTCTGTAGTAGCTTGATGAGATAAGAACATGTCATCAACTCAAAATTTCCTGTCTTTTTTTTGCTCAAGTTTTATATCTTAAGCAGGCAATTTTAATTTGGCAAACTCTGTACAAATCCAATCATCATTTGGAACTCCAGGAGGATTGCTCTATCTTGATGAGTAACAAGATGCACTGGAATGTATTTGGGATTGCTCTTTCAGCCCTGACAGATCGTAAAGAAAGCCACTTACACTGGAAATTCTTAATATTCCTGCAGAGTAACCCTATCTGCCTTACATTTGCATCAAATAGCACAGCGTTAATCAACGTTTCCCTTTCCATTTTCAAATTATTATTTTTGTGAGATTCTGTAATTTTCAACAAATTATATGCTCCAAAATCACATTATGAATTGACAGTACCCACGGAGAGACATCAAGAGTAAAAGCTGGGATTCTATTGGTCAGTCACCAAGTTCAGATTTGAAATACCAGAACACAGGTATTGGAGAAACCATCAAAGGGTGAAGCATGCAGAAATTTAATTGAAACAATATGAAATATATTCCTTTTTGGAAAATCTTATGAAAGCAACTTTTCAAACCCAGGCAGATGACTTGAGGAAAAGTCATGCACATGGTGTATCTTGACACTATTATGTTTTAAGTACTGTCAACATTTCAGTTAGTGGGACTCACTCTGGAGTGCTAGATTAACATCTGTCTCAGCCTTATGAATATATGCTTTTTTAGATTCTAATGACTTGTTTTGGCCTAAAAAACTTGCACCAGTACGCACTGAAATTCATGTTTGTTTAGAGCACCTGCACACAGAGTTACATGTTCACGTAATCAATACCCAACATTCCATAGAGGTGTTGATAAAAAGAATCCTAGACAAGCAATTATCTAACCAGCTTGCACAAATATTATTCCCATGCATGTGGATATTTTTGTGGGCATTAGTCAGCCGCTTGGTTTTGATAACTTGATCCAAAGTCTGACTCTGGAGTTATTTTAGTGACCAGGATGCACTATTTTAGTTCTGTATTATAAATCCCTATAATATAATTGCTGACAGAACCTTTATCACATCATTCCTATCAGGTCATTTATGATCATTATGATCTGCTAGCAGATCATTTATTCATTCAACCAAGGAATAGTACTTGATACATAAATTTTAATAATTGCAGCCCTGGCCAGTCAGGACTATCCTTTCCGAATGACTGGAAGTTACATGACTCATTCCCTTCTTTTTGTATTTCCAACTGGCACATTCAGTTCCCTCCCAGTACTCCTATATTTCACAATCCATAACAATCATTCTCTCATTTCATTAAGTGAGATTGTTTGAAATGAAATCAGGAAATTTATAAATTGAAATATGAACAGCTGGATCCCTGAGAGTTGCCCCTTGGATGAATGCAGAACTATAGTCTGAATTGCAATCAGTATACTTTACGGTAATATACAAAGTACACTTTCTGAAGCATCTGCAGAGTATACGCATACATTTAAATTGGAGTCCCTGATATGGACAAGCAAGACTAATAAAGCAATACCTGAAAACTGACAGAAAAAAAAATTAATAATATTCACAGAACTACTGTGCCTTCTTATTTACTCTTTCCTACTCACAGCATGCTCTTGGCTTCTGATGCTGCAGCTTAAGATTGCTCATGATGTCAAATCACTCTTCTTTTTCTACAGTGTGCCTCCAGGACACGTCTTGGTTTTGCCCCTTCAGCTGTGTTTGGCTCACATCTTCAGTGGCCAACTTTTAAATCTTTGCCTGAACAGTATCTTGGATATCATGGACCTTTCAGACCTCTAACTCAACTTGAGCAAGCTTGTTTAATGCCTGGCTGAGTCAGCCACATGATGAGCATCACAGTGACCTGAAGGCACAGCCAAAAGTTGAGTGTTTCACTCTGGAAAATAACTGGTGTCCTCAGAGAGAGGAACACCCTCCCATTTATTTGCAATGATCACTCAAACACTGTTATGCTAGAAGCTGTCTAGTTTAGGAAGTTAAGGAATAGACTGACCCTGAGCCAGCTCTTTCTGTGCACCAAAGCCTGGTTTCTTTGGGCTTTCAAGGATAGTTGAGCAGATAATTCAGTGCTGAGAAACTGAGAGCACTAGGTTTTACTGGGGTAGAGTTGGCAAGCAGTTTTGTAAGGGAGCCACTTGCATTTAAAATTTTAGGTCTGGGTTAAAGAGTGTCATTTTAGACACCCAGGCTTAAAAATTGTAACTTAAATTTAAACATGAGTTAATAACTGAAATTCTTCTGTGACAAATGGATTTACAGGTTGGAAATACTCTGAGGCAGTTTTCCCATTTACTAAGTATAGCTATTTATTTTAATTTGCATAAAGAATATGGATATTTAAGTGCCCAATTACTTTAAAAGCAGTATTTCAACTGATATGGTGAAGTAATTAGCTCAATGAGGATATGATATTACGTAATGGAAATCTTGGTTTGCCAAGGATCAATTTGTTGACATTTGAATCCAACTAGAAATGAAATGCAGAGAAAAAAAAGTAGAGTATTTTAGTAAAAAGCCATCTCATCAAATTGAAACAATTTAAAAGCATGTCTTCTTCTCAGCCAGAGGGGCTAAATAAAGGATTGCTCTGCAGTAGAAGGCTCACAAATGACCATTTAAAACATGAGAAGAAAGAACGTTAAGGCATAAGGAACTGACATGTTTCTTTTTTTATTCCAGATGTAGAATTTTTTTTCCTGTATATAAAATAAGGATACTGTTACATATGCCATCTTTTCTCAGAACTGTAACACTTGATTCAACAGCATAGAATCATAGAATGGTTTGGTTTGGAAGGGACCTTAAAAATCATCCAGTTCCAACCCTGCTGCCTTGGGATGGGAGTGTGTGTGTGTAATATCTGTTATATTGACATCTGTTAATATCCCTGAAATCCTCAAGCAGGAAATACAACAGAAATGGAAATACTATAACTTTGGTTTACATCTGTATTTCCTTTGCATGATTGTTACAGTTGTGTATGTAGTTGTATAAATTCATTGCATCAGCCCTACAACTAGAGCACAGAGAATTTTTTTTCCAAGTGTTTTCCTGTCTAAACTGGAGGTTATAATGAAAACAAATCACGTGATAATGATGAAAAATGAGAGAGCTACAAGGGAATGAAAAATATAGCTCTGAGAAGTAACAAAGCAGTTATTATGATATAAGTGTTTTGTTAGTTCTTCCAAAAAACAGAAGGGAAGGACAGAGTGCTTTTTACAAGCAAGGGTGTCTTCTTTCTCAGTACAAGGTGGAAGTGAAGGTTGCTGATAGAACAGGTAAATGATTACATTAATTATCCAAAGCACAATAGCTTTAGTTATTATTGGAAATAATATCAGGTTTTTATCTTTTTATCAAGGCAAGCTTGGATTTAAAATATATAGGCCCCACATGAAAATTTTACTTTTGTGTTATTCCTTGAAAAATATAACTACAGTAAGTTAAACAGAGCCATAAATTTCTATTCTAATTAAAGAAAATGGTAATATCTAAGATCATTCATATCAGTATTGGATAAAAACACAGCAAAAAGCTAGCAAGGGTTCACTTTGTCATCTAGAGATTGTGAATTGTGCTTGCCAGAAACAACTATATGTATTAAAAAAAAAAGACAAACAAAAACAAACCTGCTGAAAAGCATCCAGATTATCTCCCTAACTGATATTGAGTCAAAATAGGGATAAAAAAGAGATCTAACAGTGGATAGCTGTACAACAGCTTCAAAGAGGAAATGAAGCTATAATATTCAGAATTGCATTGGCAAATATTCAGTTCTGTTGCAAGGATTACTTTTTTTTCTTTTGGACATGATCAAATTTTAACAGGTGAGAGTTAGGAAAATCTGCCTATAGGAACACTTTTTCTTCCAACCCGGTGTGCTTCAGGACTTCTTACTCTTTCTACATAAGAAATTAATTTGGGGATTGAATATAGGCTGCTGGAGACTGGATACTTCCTCATAGTAAAGGGAAGTCTCATCAGCTGTGGCCATGCTTATCTGTTTATCCAAAATAAGTGTAGACTTTATGAATTCCAGTATGATAGGTCTTTTAAGAAAGGATGAGGAAAGTCCATTGAATCTGATTATACCTAGATTATCTGGGTATTTTGGAAACATCACTGAAATAGCCTACTGAATCTGCATACCTGTAATAATGGTAACAAGTCAGCAATCTCTGTTAATATTAAGTGATTAATAGTACAAAGCATCGTGAACTGTGAAAACAATTTGCAATTAAAAATGTTTTGTATTCTAGAGACTTGACACAGCTATGTTAACACAGAATGGCTGCACGGCAGAACCAAAGGTTCCTCAAAATACCTGCATGCAGCTGGTCTTGATAGACTGAACCTGGCCGCTGCTTTCAGAGTCACTGTGAGATGTGTCAGAGCATTCTTGGGTGAATATTAGGAATAAGAGAAAAATATGCTCTGGCTAGTCTATCATTCCACCTGTGGCTTAGCTCCTGCAAGTTCTGGGAGAAAAAAAAA
>VYZS01038690.1:0-23193 GCA_013400695.1 Neodrepanis coruscans
GTGGCTGTCGCTGCCGCCGGTGGAAAAAGGGCTACCAAAAACTGCGCAGGCACCAGCGCTGGGCGGCTCTCGGTCCGCGCGGGGGGGGGAAAGGGTCGTCCCACCCCCGCCCGGCCATCGGCCCCGTGCAGCAGGAACAAAGACCGTTTTTTACTTTCGTTTTTACCCTATGACAGTAAGTAAGTAAATAAGTAAATAAGTAAATAAATAGCCATTACACATCACTTAATAGCATGATCATTCTCAGAGAGAGCAGAACGTCTCTGGAATTTCCTTCTGTGTCAGCTGGGCTGGAATCCTGCAGGAGAACAGACTCAGAGGCAGCTTTCATTTGAAAAAAAAAAAAAATTATTAGCTAGGCAGAAAATCTCATTAAAAAGAGAAGAATTTCCATGATTGTGCCCCAGTGTTAAATTTCAAGTATTCTGCCAAAAACTTTGGGTATTTTGTATAAGATGAAACAATAATTTTGGATAGGAGCTGGAGTGAAAGGTGGAGCATGAGCTGAGTTCCCAGGGAAAAGTCCCAGGAGGAACTTTGATGTGAGAAATGTAAGATTACTTCTCTGACAGATTTACATATGATATTTTTAATCTGGATTATAGTAACAGCATTTGATAGGAATGTTTGCTTCCTGTCAGGGAGTGAGCATGTGCAGTGTGACTCACGTCACTCATTTTCTGCTCATTTGGTAACACTGCTCTTGATAAAATAAGGTGCTGACTTGTGGTGTGCTAGTACAGATAAATAAATGTGGGGCAGGGAGTAGGGCTGAGCACTTGTCCCCAGGTTTTCTCACCTGAATTTTTAGTTTGCTTATGGACTGGTCTGAGTACTTCAATGAACCTTTTCCAAGACAGAGCCCAGAGCCCATACTTCTGGAGAGAGTTTTTTGCCAGCAACTCCTCCCAGAAGGTACCATGAGTGAACCTGACCCTCCAATAGTGACATATGTCTGCATGCAACGCACTGGTTTGAATAGAACACCCACTCACAGGTTCTTGAAGTTCAGAATTGCAGAGCAAACCTCAGATTATGTCAGAAAAAGAAAATAAATTAAAGTTCCCCAAACCCTAAATCATAATTCTGTTGCTGAAGGAGCACCAGCAGGGTGCCAGAGGACATCTAGAGAGAGGATGCTGTGGAAGTGCAACAGGAGAGACATGCCTTGGAAAATGTGAATGTGAAACAGTACTTTTTACTCAGGGATACAGATTAAACCCTCTGTTCTGTTATTTTTAGTAGAATGGACATAGCCTTTGCTGTCTAGCATTTAAAACCAAGATACTGGAATTCAGACCCTCCTTCAGGTGCCCAAACTAAAGAGCAAACATTGTTTTTCTATTGCAAACATTAGGCCAACAGCTGCACATCCCAGGTCAGCACCAGCTTGCAGGTGGATTTTGCAAGAGAAATAGCTGACAGACCTATTAGACCCTTGCCTCCACAATGTGGTGGATGAGCAATTTCATCTGGAAGTTCTCCCACAGAGAGGCTTTCTATGTTGTGACATGCAACATTCATCTGAGAGGTCAGTTTTGCAATGTCAATGGATCAAACTTTTTCACTTTGAGCACCTCATAGGGCCACAACATGGCAGAACCGCTATAAATGCATACCTACATGATCTGTTAGCATCTCCAGTTTTAATTTGTACCTTCCTTTGCCCTAGGCATGCTATCAGTTACTGCATGTCAGCTGCAGGGTGGAAATCTCTAGCCAGAGGGGATCTTCTATAAATTGCTGAATTCAATCATAAAGTACAACATATTTTAACTGGAACAAACTCAGTAAGAATTGTCATGTAGAGATGATGAGATTTTAACTCTGAAGTGCCATAACCCTTCAGCTGATGGGAAAGTGCCCAGAAGAATTTTCTTGAGAATTGATTTTCCTCTTTAACATAGCTAATAAGGTATGTTGATAATGAAGACTGCTGATAATAAAGATTAATCTAAGTATCTCTAAATAAAAACAGCATGCTTCTACTGTAGTTCAGTTGCAGGAAAACTGGTCCAAATCCCTTTCTAGATCTAAGGACAAAAAGAGAAATACAATATGCAAAATAATTATTCTAATCCATCATTTTCACTGAAACAAAGCAGAACAACAAACAATTATGATAGTTAACTGAATCATAAAATGGCAATATGCCAAGGTATCAGCTGAGTCTTCCTACTTGTCTGTTGGCAAAATAAAGAGCATTAGGGGAATGACTCATCTGTTGGTTAGAAAATCTATTTTAAAGTTGCAAAAAAATTCAGACAACAACACTTAATGAGCAAAAGCTTCTGTTCACTTACACCTGCATTTACATGGATGCTCTGGAGCAGTTGAACCAACCCAACTCTGATGTCAGTCCCTCATCACTAGGTTGTATCTTCTTGTGTTTGCTATGGCCATTTTAGCAAAAACAAACTATCTGATGTACTTGCATAGAAAGAAATCCTGTTTTTGCTGTAGCTGTCAGTAACAATTTTATTCCTGGCTGCAGTGCAGTCAGGGTTTTAATCTTTCCTATGAATTTTATGTCCTCTTATATGAAGTCTGGATTCCTCCTACACCAGATTCATAACACATCAGAAGTTGTGGCTTTAAAACTATTTGTGGCCACCAAAATGATGCCTGAGCTGTTGTAAAAACACAGGGAAAAACCACGCTGTTCAAATTCAGACTTCAAATTCTTCCTCACCCCCTGTTATCAGAACAGCCAGCAGCTCTCTGCCCTGCAGGCGCTGGTGGAGGCTCCAAACTGTGAAGCAGTTCTGGGCAAAGCCATCAGTGCTGGGGAGGTCCTGGCAGACTGCCCATCCATCATCTCATCTCTGGCTTGGGCTTATTCAGACCAAGCTGCTGCTTTATCTTCATCTCATGAAACCCTGATATCACTAGACACCTTAGCAAAACTCGAACTTCACTCTGTTCAGCAGCCTGGTGAGGATCTAGGTAACAGGTTTGTACAAGTGCTATGTGGTTATGCCTCCACTATACATAACTGTACTGTGTTGGTGTTTGGCAAGTGCCATCTGGTTTTCATTTTCTTTCACAGTATAATTCATCACCTCCACCCCCGCAGATTCACAGTGCAACTGCCTTCTACTTTCAAGACAATTTCAGCTACAATGTGTTTTGATTTACTTTAGCTGAACCCAGCAGACAGTACCGTCAAATCGTTCTCCTTTAAATAAAAAGTAATTTGATTTGCAAATTTTAGTAAGATACGACTACTTGTAAAATCTTAACTGATAAAGTAATAAGATGCTAGGAAGACGAAAGGACCAACCATATAACAACTCTCACTCAACTGCTCATCACAATCTAGGAGAATACTCTGAGGAAGCATCTTGAGCACATCAAAACCCATCAAAACTATTTAAGCAGTAAGAATAATAGTGAACAATTAGAAGAGGTGTTGAGAAGAAAACACCTATTTTTAGGTAGCTGTAGCCCAGTGCAGGAAATTGTGATAGTCCTTGTTGTGATTCAAATTGCTATTTCTGTTTGGAAAATACTGGACACTCTTTCATTAAAAACTAATTTTTGAATCTTACACTGTGAGAGGGGCCTGTTCTGTTTGTGTATCCGTGCACAGGAAAGGTGAGCAAAATAAAACTAAGAAGGAGGAAAATATAAAGATGATTACAGAAGTAACAAAAATGAGTAACTGACAAACAAAAAGAATGCTTTTTATTGTAGTTCCTTGAGACTTCTAATGGACAGTTTTCGTCCCTCCACTTAAGCACATGCACTAGAAACAACATCGGACATAGCTATAAGGAAAACTGTAAAGAGACAATAAGATCCAAAGCAGTAGCCCACATCTGGTGATATGGATGAATTTCTTTCTTGGTAACATCAGAAGCCCACTTTGCATTGTAAATTTATGTGTTCCTCAGCTATGCCTTAGGGTTCACTTTACACAATAGTTTTTTTCATTTAGTGGTATTGTGTGTCAAGGAACTGTGAATTGCAAAGAGGATTACTAATTGAAGAGGACATTGTCAAAACCCATTACTTTTTATGCACATATGCGCATTTAAAACCTTATTAAATGTACTAACTCAAGCAGGCAAAAGCCTAAAAAGTGTCAGAATTAATGTTATATGGGTAACTCTAAATCTCTCCTCTCCCCACATGCATCATGATGACATGATAGTGACATGATCACCAGCTTATTTTTTTCCCTCCTGTCTTATTCAGTGCCCTCTGGTGGATGCTCTTCCTTCAGCCCACTGTTGTTTGGACATCTCCAGGTTCACTGCACAGCCAAACATTCACATTTTTGCACAGGAAGAACAAGTGGAAATTATCTCATGCTGAATTTAAAGCCATATTTATTTGAAAAGAATTAGAAATTCTGCCTGTTTATAAATTCTTCTAAATAAGTAAATTGCAATATACTTTCTTAGAAGTCACTGATTTAAGCAGAAGATAAGACAAATCCATTACATGGATGACTTCAGCCTGAATAGTTCAACTTTCAAGGTCAAAAGTAAACAAAACTAATGTCTAATAAAGGCGAATGTTGGAAAGTTTCAGCTTTACCAATCACTCAGCTGATAAGCCCACTGTAGTATCTGGGGGTTTCCTCAGCATCCTTGTTGAAGAAGACTAACAAAACAGCAGAAGGCAAGGGTCCAAGACAGGGCCCCAGGTAAGACAAATGCAAAAAAAATGGGAGGAGAAATTGTCCAGGACTGGTTCTGTTCCCTCTTCCTGTCTGTCCCCTTAGTGTGGCCTGTGGATGAATGGGGTTGCTGTAAAACAAAAGCCACCCATGCTGGGCACCTGGAGACCACTCCAAGCTGTAAATGCAAGAGCAGTGGTCAGCTTCCCCTTTTGTTTCATTCCTCTCCATTGTGGAGGAAGCAAGAAAACAAAAAATAAGGGACCCACACAAGGCTTCAGGTTTGCTTTCACACACTTAAACAACTAAGGCCAAGCAATTAAACCAGATGCAGCAGTCTTATCCTGTAACAAGACCCATAACATAGAGTCTCATTCCATAGCGAGAATAAAGTAGCCCAATTCTATTTATCTCACAGTTTCTGGGTTGACAGTATTGTTTCAATTTTACCCTGCATCCCTCTTCCAGTCATCTGATTATTTGTATAAAAGGTTAATAAACTCTCTGCTGAACTTAAAAAAGAACCTGTATCTGCATTTTGAACACCTGGCTATTCAGGATTCAGTCCATTTAATTATTATGCTTCAGAGGATGTACCCAGTTTTACCACTCACCCCTACTGAAGAGGCTCAGGCTAGTGGGGGATGAGCAGTGGCAATACCGACCATTTGCCCTGTTGGTGTTTATTTAAATGTTACCACTTGCCATTTCTGATTTGGAGCCTATTCTACACTTCGGATTTGAGACTGCTATCCCAGCAATAGCTCTATCTCAGCACTAGCTCTTTAAATATATGCACTTCCTTTGACCAAGCTTGCATAGATCTTTGCTTAACAAAAAGGATACATTTCCAGCCTGTGTTAAGAATTCATACTTTCATTAAATGCCATTATGTTCTTCTTAAATTTTGAATACTTTGTTTACTTGGATTCATCTCTAACCATATTACAGTGAAAAAGAAATTCTTCCACAGGATAATAGTTTTGTTTACAATAAAACCTTTTGGAAGATGCTCAAAAGTTCCTCTCAAACTTTTTCACTGTTTCACTATCTGCAACATGCGTCCGTCAAGCTCTCTTGGCAATGTACTGGCTTTTATCTCCTGTATTGTGTAGTGCCAAGTGCTTTTTTTTTTTTTTTTTTTTTTCCTTTTGAAATAATATGGGCTTTGAGATTTATAGATTAAGCTAAAAATGTTTCTTCTCTGATAAAGATTTCGGGTCAAGCAACTATTATTCCTTTCTTATCCCAGTCACAATTTCCCCCAAGCAGAACAGTGCAAACTAAGGACGTCATAAAATCCATTAAAACTTTTAAACTGGAATTAATGTGGTGAGTTAGATTGGTGCAATAGCATTCCATGGGACACCTGATCTAATGGATCCCTCACACCAAAACAGAACTCCTTTTGAAAGCGTAGAGGTTTCATATCGTCTTACTGAATTATATATTGCTTTTCTTAACACCAGCCTATTTCTTGGTGAACGCCTCCAGGGCAAGGGCTGTCTCTGTACAGTGCAAACACAGCAGAGAACTACTGCTGATACTGGATGTCTCAGGCAGTTTCATTATAGAAGCATTTGCTACTACTCTTCTCTCCCAGCATGCCTAAGACCCAGACTAGATCAATGAAGATTAAATTAAAATAACATATATATGTATGAATGTTAGTTTATATATACTGCCTCTGCTGCATAACTGTCCTGATATATTTATCTATGTACATGAGTGTGTGTTCATCTTTAGGATACATACAATATGCAGTACATACAATCTGAAATTTACATGACTACTGTCTCTTGAGCAAGTCAACATTTGCTGAGGAAGGTGATATCCTTTATTATACCTGAGTGAAATAGTCGTTTTAAAAAAAGGAAGTTACATAAGGCCTTGCATACCCAAATGCTTGTGCTAACAAGAGATACTATTTTTCCATGCAAATGTTGCTTGTGTCAGCAGATCATTATAGGTTTTACATCAGTAATGTGATTACTTCCTCTGGAAAAGGAAGGAGCTGCTCAGAGAGCAGCCATCATGACTGAAGGACCTTCAGGTTTGGTGTAGAACAGGAAGGGCACAGGGAGAAGCAGATGTGATACACCAGACCTTACATGCTCTGCAGAGCTACACAGGTTTCACAGATCCTGGCAACCTTCCTAGGACTGCCTAGTGGCCAGGTCTGCTTTAGAGGTGGCCTCTCCAAAACTGCCAGAAAATATGGCTTTTCAGATTGATGCCTTGGGATTTTTCTATCATATTTTGAGGATTTCAGCTTGACTATATGGTTCACTCATAAGCTCTCTTCTAAGGCCTTTCCCATGGTTTGTGAAGCTTTGCTTAACATTCTTTTGGAGATAGCATAGGTAGCAAGGCAAAATAGAAGCCCAGAGAACATGGAGAAGCTTCAGGGGGGGCCAGACCCAGGGAAGGGCACAGGGGTTAGATGAACTCTGGTTGGATGTATTGAGGGGTGTAAGTTTTGATGAATATTATAAAGATGGTGTGATAAGGGCTATTTTCTCTCTTTTTTGGATGTGGAAACTTCAATTAAAGAACCTTTTTTTACCTCTATTAATTTTGTTTGGCAGGGGTTTTTTTCTCTGATTTTAGGCATCAAGATAAGCTGCAACTTTCCTTGCAACGCTTGGTTAAAAAAAAAAAAAAAAAAAAAGACTGTTTTAACACAAATCACTCCAGTGCTGTCAGGGTTTCCTGATGTGCAATCTCCTCCTCTCCTGTGCATCACTGGGGAGCTGTGTGCAGGGATGAAGACTGGTGTGAGGTGGTGAAGACCTGTGTGAGGATGGAGAAACTGTGACCAGAAAGCAGTGGGCTGGAGAGAAGGTTAAGTACATGTACACAGTACAGCCCTCTGCAACTGGAGGTAGATCCACCTGGATTGACTGGGGAAAGAGCACCGGACATAGCTTTAAGGAAAATAACAGCTTGACTATGAATAGTAACAGCTTAATTCATAAAAGATGTTTGTTAAATATTGTCTGTGGCCTGTGTTTCCTTTTGACTGAACTGTCAATGAGAAGGAAATCTATGACAAGGAGACTGGGTAAAATGAAAATCACAAATACTCCGCTGCACAAACCTCCCTGTAAAAACACAAGCAATCCTTTTCAAATTAATTAAAAGGTACCATCTTAAAGTTATCCCAAATATTTTTAATTCCTCCAGCTTGTTCTGTCTTATAGATGATTATAGACATATAGATTATGATTATAGATTATTTTCTTTCTGTTTGCTTCTGGTAGCATCATCCATCACAAAGCCCTGTTAAGGCAAAAACTTTGAGGTACATCATGGCAACGCTTAGTTATACTACAATTTCTTCTTATAACACTTTCCTAGAGTTTTCAGTATTTAAAAGCTCTGAAATTAGACTGAGCATTAAGTAAGACGGAGCAAGCCTTATTACAGAGCTAGTGTGGACTCTCCTAAGTAGAATCACTCCTCTCGTCTCCCCCTGACCTTCAGGTCTCGTCCTCAATGGATTAAAAACTTTTCC
The DNA here is from genome assembly GCA_013400695.1 of Neodrepanis coruscans. Classification (NCBI taxonomy): domain Eukaryota; kingdom Metazoa; phylum Chordata; class Aves; order Passeriformes; family Philepittidae; genus Neodrepanis; species Neodrepanis coruscans. The sequence goes on from VYZS01038690.1 coordinate 8,145, forward strand.
ACTATAAGATTTGTATACATGTTGAAGCACATGCCCTTAATATGGGGATGTCCGCCTTCCTTTCTCATTTACAGCATCCCTGTAGAGACAATTATGGGTATTTGCTTGCAGACCAGTCACCCACTGCTATGAACATTGCAGTGGAAGGCCCCATTTGTGAGCTAAGAGTTGTTATCTGCCTCCTTGTTCCAGCTACACCAATGCACATGAGACAAACCAGCATGACCATCAATATTGACTGGAAATTATCAAAATATTTGGAAGAGCACCTTCATTTTAATTCCAAGATTTTTCAGGTGCTCCAATCTTTGAACATAAATTAGCATCACCATGGCTGATGATGTGTTACCTAAAAATGTATTTTTTTTTTTTTCCAATTTTGGTACCTAATACTGCAAGTATAGTGCAATTCATTTTTGGGACAGTGGACAGGTGGCACGGCCAGCCAGAGCATTACCCTTGTGGAGAACATCAAAGTTGGCCAGACTGGAGTGAGGACAATTCTGACTTCTTTTGCTGAAACTTTTGATTTTTGGCAAGACAAATGAACTGACTTTTTGACTGTATGTTCTACTCAAAAAGTACCTTCACCACTAAAACCTTGGGGTATTTGCAAATTTGTATCTTCCACTCCAGCTAAGCTCTCCTGCATAATAGCCACCCCATGTCTCTGCCTATTCATATTCTGCTCCCCAACCTTGGCATGCCAAATGACTGTACATCCTCACTGAGTTCCAAAGCCAAACCAGTTCAGAGCAGTAGCTATAGGGAAAAAGGCATGTTTACACAGAGGCCTTAAGTGATGAAATGCGTGGTAGCTGGATACAGGAAAGGATTTTTAAGAGACTTCCCCTAGTTTACTATTTCTAGTTCCACTATAGCCTTCCTGAGATCAGAAGGGGAAAGAAGAGTCAGAATTGCCTGCACTATTCAAAATGAGTATGCACTAGGAATTCACGTGACTGCATTGCAACACTTCCTGTTTGATCATCTGGTGCTTTCCTCGTACCACCCATTATTCTCTTTGTTTCCCAACTGCTCCTATGGAAGCTGTTATTTTCCTAGAATAATATTTTTTGAGCTGGAATAATTTCCTAAACAGCAAAATATGTTAAAGCTATTATGCTGTATAAAATTAAATTTCTTTTTACTAATTGTACCTGATTTTTTATCAATGTTATATTCCTTTTGCTATTTTATTGCTTCATTCAATCTCACGATACCTTCTGCAATTCGTTGCAGCTTTTACCTTCAGTCTAAAGCCTAGGAAGATTAGAATTGTCAGTAAATTCTGTCCTTGACTTCCAAAATTCATTCTCAGAACATTTATCAATACATTGAGCAGCACAGAAGTAATTTTATTATACTTTATTTTTATTATTTTAATTAGTTTCCCATAATTATCTCTTCTTTCTTATTCCACACAATTTCTCTATCGACATTTGGCATGAGATGTTGTTAGAAGTCCTCTGAAAATTTAAGCAAACTTTATCTGCCAGGTCATCCTGACATACATACTCAGAGTGTCTTCCAAAGACCTGTAATAGATTTCATAGTTGTGTATCCAATACATGTACTCTTTCATTATGGTTTATGTCAGTTGGGAAGGTACACACACAAGTGTGGTGCATTTTTTTTGTTTGATTCTGTGTGTTTGTGTTAGGATTTTTTCTTTCTTTAAACCATATTTGCTATTTTTTTCTTTCCTCTGGTACTCATGCAGTTCCAAGCAGAAGTCAGTACTTCAGAAATCTTCAGGAAATACTGAATGACCTTAATGAAATGACCACCTGCTAGCACCTTATCAGTTCATTTTAATAAGCCATTTACTGACACTTAAATTCAGCCAGATCTTCTGATTAAGACCCTGTCAAAAAAACATTTACAGCATGGAAAGCTTGCTAAGCACTTCAACAACAAACACAGAAGAAAAACTCAGTATCTATTCTGGACTTTTCTTCCAAAAGGGTTCCTTTACTCCTTGACCACTTCTTCACTGTTTGAGAGCTGCCAGAGACAGTACTGTACTGTACTGAGAGCTTGTAGCAGAATGTTGTGGTGTGAAAGGATGTTCTCATTTTTTAAAATGTGTTTTTCCCTGTCCCCTGTTCTGTTCAGAAGAAGTGGTTATCTTTCAAGGGGTTTCTTCGAGGGAGGGGGGAAGGGAGAGAGAGGGAGGTGTTTGGGTTTTGGGGATTTGGAGGGGGAGGGAAGGGGTTGCTTTCAAACCTTTTTTTGCCTTTTGTAAGAAAAGCAAAGCAGAGTGAATGAATCTCGGGTCTCCCCACCCAGCCCATGGTGCCGTGAAACACACCGGGCTGGCAGTGGCATGGCACCCGCGTGGCCCTGGCAGCTCCTGCCAGCACCACGTGCACGGCAATTCCCACTGATCCCTGGCTTGCACGGCCAGTGGAGTGGAGTGGAGCTGCGTCTGGGGGTGCTACCTGTGGGTGGTGCCCTGGGGGGCCCCTCTGGGTCCCTGCAGGTGGCGGCAGCCCTCGTGGTGGCTGGGACAACCCCCACAGTGGCTGTGGCTGGCAAGCGGGGTGAGGCAAGCCCCTGGGCTGATGCCGCTACACAGAGCAGACATGGTATGGCAGAGCATGGTGCTGCAGGTGGCCCTGGGGCCCTCAGGGAGCCCTGTGGCACTGACAGGGGCGGTGGTGGCAGCTCCCCCTCCTGGCAGGCTGCAGCCACAAGGCATTTTGGTGGGAACACTGCCATGTTGCCTTGTGGTGAAGTCTCAGGGAGGAGGAGGTGCCCCAGTGCCAGTATCCAATCAGGAGGCGGCTTGCTCCAGAAGGGCTGACCCGAGATAACGCGAGAACAGGCACCCTATATGAACTGCAGGCACAGAAGTCCTGTCTCTCTTTTGAGGCTCGGCTCTTGTCCCAGCTGCATCTGGGCTCATCTCTGCCCTCTCAGCTCTTTCTCACGGCCCGAGCAGCAGCACAGCGCTGAGGATCACGATGCTCACTAGAAGTGGCATCTCTCCCCTTGGACCCTCGGGGTTTTCTTTTTGTTGTTCGTATTTTCCAGGAGCACCGGAGCAGGATTAACGCCATCCATGGGCCAGCCTCCCTTCCTGCCCTTGCTCCACCAGCCCAGCAGCCAGCCCGGAGGAGCATAGTTTGTCCACTTTGTGTTTTTATTGTCTGGTTTTGTTGTTGTTAAAATAAATCTGTTGGTTGTTGTTACTCTGTTTTGATCTTTGTGGTGGTTTGGGGACCGAAGAGGAAGACAGGAAGAAAAATAACTCCTGTCCTCTCCTCAGATTGTTGAGGGTGGGGGCAGCCCAGCAGAGTACCAGGCTGGGCTGGGGAGGGGATATCTCTTTTCCTCCNAACTGCTGGGGGCATAAGGGACAACTGTGTTTTTTCCAAGAACACTGATTATTGTGGTTTTTTTTTCTTTGGTTCACCAGTTCAATAATAGATTCATATTGGTACATTTATATCCACATCCTCACATCCATCCATACTCACATACCCCCATACATTAAGTAAATTACTGCCTTTTCTATACGTCTCTCATCTGTTGATAACACCTAATATTGTCCTAGACCAGGACAATCTCTCTTTATAACGCCCCCTGGTGTCCAAACCAGGACACAGAAACAAATTCAGCCTCACCAAATCACTGGGATACAGTATTACTCTTGTAAAGCACACAGATAGGTTTAGTGCCTGCAGTTCTAATATCCAGACTTCCTATCACACAGTAAATATTCTTCTGGATTTATTTATTTGTATTAAAACATGCAATGAAAACTTTTTGAAATTAAAGTCTTACCAGTTTTCCACTGGAAGTCAATTTTTCCAATCTACATAGTTTAAACAAGGAGTAGAGGAAGAGATGACTCAGTCATCATCTATAAATGACTCCATGAATGATAAGAAAAAAGAATTCCATATTATATCTCTAAGTTAGCTGAAAACAGAAAACATGATATTGAAGACAATTGAATCCAGATACAAATCCTCCCCTTCATAATGATGTTTATTGACTACAAGGATTATAATACATAGACTTTAGTTATTCAAGAGATTACTCAAGTCTTAAGTTGCTTGTGAGATCCCATAATAGCTGAGACAGAATTACTATGCTTATTCTTGATGTAACTGGGCTATGTTTTTCACCTGTTTTGCAGACGCAGTTACACAATTACATTTCTTTTCCTCAGCCTCAAAACATGTGATACTATAATAAAGTATGTCTGTCTACTCAATATCTCAGTGTATCAGTGTTACTTTGGCTTTAATGCAGTAACAAATAAATCATTCTGTGTGCATAAATTAACATGCTCCTACTTTAAAATTTAATATAAGCAACATGACTCTGATGTTTAATGAACACTGAAAGATTCAAATATTTTGAATCATTTACCTGAAGAAATGACTGTGTTCCAATTTTTTTATGGCAACTGCTGATAAATACAATTTTTGCAAATGCAATCCCCCAAAGTAGAATAAAATAGTAATACAAAATCAGAGCAAGATTTTTAAACAAAGGCTGAGAAAGGAGGGATAGAATAAAACTGGTGAATTAGATTAGCTCTAATCTCACTCAGGGTCACCTCTGTTGGGAATTATACTGGCACTGCTCTCTTGTTATAATTATGCTGCTACAGTTGTACTATTACAAATTATTATGTTTCCAAAGCAACATATCAGGAGTAAGTTTATTGAAAGCAGTGAGGTAAGGACTACAAGAATAAATTCACCCTATCCATTTGTCTCTGGACACTGAATTACTGATTTTTTTTTCTAGGAAAAACAATGGAAATAAAAGATGGACATAAATCCAGTAGTAATAAGCCAAAATAACTACGATTCTCGGATCAGCTTATGTTTAAAGCAGTTTATTTCAAAAAGAGAAAGGAAGACTGGAGCAACTCATTATCTTTGTTGACTTACTCCAAACGTTCAGGAAGTACCAGCTTTGTTTGACTGCAAAATATATCATCACACTGAGTATACCAAGCATCAGTAGGGGTTTGGTGCCCTCTCACGTTTTATACAAGCAACTTCAGTGACTGCAAACACACTTCCTGGTGATAGATCACTTGAGAAGGCTTCTCAGATTACAAATTTTAAAGAAACTAAGTGCCAACCAAGATAACAGACTACTTAATGCTTGAAAAAGGTCAATAACCACTTTAAGGCAATGAAATTACTCACAGAGGCAGTGAACTTACAGTAACAAGCAGACCCACAGATATATCTGTGTACCCTCCCCTTCAGATTTTACTGAGGTGATTCAGCCTCACTGAACTGATCTTGCATAGCAAAAACCTGATTCAGTCTTCTTTTGTTTTGGCCAGACAAATACTGTTAATACACTGCTGACTATGAGAACACAATCATGCATTACAAAAAGATTGTTTAACGTCGCACAAAAATCACAATGAACATTATTGATGAGGCATTGGCGCAGGTTGCCCAGAGAAGTTATGGATACCTCATGCCTGGAAATGTTCAAGGTAAGGCTGGATGGGGCACTGAGCAACCTGATCTAGTGGAAGATGTATATGCCCATGGCAGAGGGATTGAAACCAGATGGTCTTGACAATCTCTTCCAACTCAAACCATCCTACCATTCTATGTCATCCAGCTAACAGTCTAGGTACTTATTTAAAAGTCAGTTTACAAAAAAAAAGTCTGCAAAATCAGAGACATCAAAATATAGAATATTCCTATTTCTGATTACGGCTGACACCTAAAAGTTAGCACTTATCACCTAAAATTAAATTTCTGGCCAGTTCTAGCCATTATCTTAGATTTTCTTTCTTGGCTCAGTAACACTGAAGAATGTTATTTTTCTTGTTGTGCAAGTATTTCTAACCCATAGAGACGTCCCTTCTTAACCTTCCCAAAACTAACCAGATTTTTTGGTAATTTTTTTTCTGGAAATAAAACCTGATTTAAGAAGTGTTTTGTTAGTTTCTTTTTAATTTCCCTATTAGCATCATAAAGGTATACAGTTTAAATGTTTTTTTAACTTGGCAGTTGTGTAACTCATCATCCCATTTAACTAATTACTCAGAGGGAAACATATAAGATATAATTATTTATCTGTTTGGATACATAAATGAGAATGCAAAAGAGATTGGTGGCAGAAATAGTAATGTATAAAGATAACATGGAATTTTAGATTACATTTATTGTAATTTATTCTGTTGGCATCACAAATTATTAAATACCTTAGTAAAGTGTGCTGAGGGCCTCATATTTAGAAAAATAATCCATCGCAATGGAAGGTAATGATATTACTACAGAAATAAAACACCCAAGACTTTCATAATGGGAAATTCTCAATTTATTTTATCAAATTATCTTACTATATATTTTTTCAGAAATGGGTTCAAGATGACACATAAGAAACCTTCACAGAATTAGCAAGTTAGTGCACAAAAATATTTTTTCAATCTGATCAGAGACACAGAGCTAAAAAAAGGAGTCTAAGCATCTCATACTAGTTAATAATGAACATCCCTTGTCCCTTATTACCACAGATACCCAAATGCCTAGTGGCAAGGCTATTTTGGCACCATGGCCTATTTCAGTAAAGCCAGACAAAGCTGGATGAAAGTTCCCCATTTATAGGGGCTGCAAAAGCCCATGTAAAGAGAGCAGATCCACGCAGCAAACAAACTTGCAGAAGTAAGTTATCTATCAGTATTCAAAGGTGCACTATTGCTTTACTGAACACAGAAGCAGGTTCCTAGAGAGCTTTTAGTTCTGCTTCAAACGAATGTGACAAAGGAAAAAATAAATAAGGAGAGGATGTGCTGAGGAAGGATGGATACACCTGGACCCCTTACACTACCAAGAGCTATACAAATATCGTGATATTACAGTAAAATTCTAAAAAATAAATTCACCTCTTGTAGGCAAGAAATAGCTAAATTGCACACAGCTCATCCCTGAGCTAGTAGAAAACTAGTTAGAAAATCCACATAACACACTGTGTGGACATATTCATCTAGTTGTAGAGGAAGTACTGCTACTTTTTCAGCAAATAAATATTGCTTACTGTCTCCAATTAAAGACCATGTGATTGATGTACCATATTTGTTAGTGCATAATCCAGAAGTTCTGGTTCTAAGGCTTGTGTGAGGGCAGCCTCAGGTAAGATCTGGTTTTGTTTTTGTGGATGTAGCCTACAACAAAGGATTCACATTTAGTGCGTTAATCTCAAATAAATACAGAAATTGGGCCATCAGGCTCCACAGCTGAGTTACTTTCCACAGAAAGTATGAAAATGACTTTTCTGGACAGATTTTTCATTCACGGACTCACAAATTTGTGGTCATTTTCTGAAATCTGCCAAATTAAGAAGTATTTGCTTTTGATAACATTCACTGAAATAGGTATTTCCCATCAGTATAATTCTATTTCCCATATTCCCTTTCTAAGGAAGTAGAAAAAAAATTGCTTCTCTTAGCTGGTAATTAGCATTAAAATAGTTCACACAGTAGAATAAGAGTATGGAAACAGTAAAATCCTCCCAAATGTTTTGAAGAGCTAGAAAATATGGAATGTGGATCCATAGCTTTACCCTGGTAATCTGGTTATTCACTGTCTCATTTCTGCTGTGCCATTTTCCTCATCCCATTTTCCCATACCCAGTTCCCTCTATGCTATAAAGTAAACTTAAAAGTCTTCTAGCAACATGTAAAGAAAGCAGAACCACTCTGGTCTGGGAATGGACAGAAAAAGCATTTTTTAGGACAGAGCTGAGAGACATCTGCTAGGATATAGTGTAAGAAACATAACTTAATGGCATTAATAGAGTTGATGAAATCTGAGTTCTAGAAATAAAACAATTAAAAATCCACAAATTATAACAGATGCATTGGTGTTAACTGACAGCACTACAAATAAATTGGAAGAAAATCATATGTCTTCAAGTCCCTACTGCCGATTAAGACTTTCCTAGCAAATTGCAATTTGTTTTTCTTGAGGAACTTAAATGACTTGAACTTCAATATGTTCCCCTATGAAATCTCATGGAACGGAAAACTCATGCTGACAAAAAGGTTAAGAAATGATTTAGTTAAGAATTAGTATTTTACTGCTGTGCACATATTTTTAATTTAATTTGAAGTGTCTAATATCAATTTAACTTAAGCTTATTACAGACTTTACCACTTTAGCTAGAACTGAAAACAGATTTCATTACTTATGACATTAACCACCCAAGCCAGATGCCAGTATCAGTACTGACACCAGTATCCAGCAGCATTTAATTTAACATCATAACATATCCTTACATTCAGTGTTGCACAGTCTCAGCACAACTCAAAACAACAAGTGAAGAAATACGGAAATGAGGTGCTCTTCTCCCAGGAAATAATTTATAAAACTGCTTTCAGACAGTTCTGATCATTTAACAACACAGACAGGCTAAGCAGAGGAGCCTCGAGATGACTCCATACAATTAAGAACAATAATAGTGTATATAAAGTTTTATATAATAAAATTAAACTGCAACAAAAGCAAAAGCCACCATAGCATTACTAAAATGAGCAACAGCTCAAGACCAAGTACTTCTCCAAAACTGCAGAACAGGACAGATTCTTAGCTCTACAGTTCTGGGAGCACAATGTTTTATCTTGTCTAAGGAAACTTAGGCTGCAGAAAACTTAAGGAAATGTGGTAGACGTTTTATACGTCACACAGCTTCTGCCATGGCAGTTGTGATAAACCATCAGCTTAAAGGTACATATTTTTGTACTTGCTGGGCTCCAATCTCTGCAACATAGACTGCTCCACTCTTCATGTCTACATCCACAAGGTGTGGTTTGGTTTCATCTGCCAGCTGGACTGTGTGGACTATAACACAGTCACCAATAGAGCCAACTGGTGGTGCTGCCAAGATTGCTAACCGGTTGATATTCAGCTGAGCCACAATCAGGTATTTGTAATTGGCAGTAAATCTGTGAAAGACAAACATATTTTTGAATTATGGACTCCATATGACATCTCATTTTAACATAAGCATGCACTTTTATACAAACAAAGCCTCCTTAACAGTCACATTTTTGAAGGCTGTGACAAAATGCAATAAAACATTGAGAATTAACTTGTAAGCCTTGCTGTTCACATGGCTGCTCATTGAGACAGATTATGCTACAGAAAACTCATTCAAGACAATCTTCTGTAAAAGCTGCAACAATAAAGTTAATAGCATGCAAAAACTTTAAAATGAAGTTCCCAATCCTGCATTCAAATCCACTTGTTACAAAGCCAGGATTTCCCTCTCAAGATACAACTATGCGAATCTTTGCGTATGAATAGGACCCAGAACCCAAGGAGGGTTAACTCCTTATCATTAGGCATTAAATATCAACATTTTAATTCACCAGTAAAAGCACACCCTATTTATGTAACTGCATGTGTCTAGAAGAACTGCTCAACAATACCTGACAGAATAGGGTCCATCTTCTAAAAAACAACTGCTCCAAGACCCAAGCCATTCTCCTGTGACTTTATCAAAAACTTGGATTCTTTTGTTGTCTCTATCTGCAACCCATACCTGTTAAGAAGAGAAATCATAGCTATTAATAATAAGAACAAATGAAATGCATTAGTTTCTTACAAGAGCAAAATTCTCTGTCGTAAAAAGGAGATACAACTTGGAAGAATGTGCTTCCCCATTCAAAACTATATCAGTAGATACAACTTGCAGATATAAACCAAAACTGACCTTCTGTTAACACACACAAATTATTTTACACTACTTTAATAGAGAAATTTGTACCTTCTCTTCATTTTTGTGGCTATGATATGGATATGTTTGATAGGATTTTTCCCATCTATTTAATTGTAAAGTCTGTCTAAAGGTCTGTCGCCTGCTAAATTTTTCTTTTCAATGGTAGTCTCACTTCATGATCCAGGTTCGTAATGACTGCATCTTAAAACACTCCTGATATGCCTAATACTATAAAAATATTGAGCAATTTTAACACTTAGAGCATGTTCAGCTTTTTTTTTTTGTCTTATCAGTTTTGTGGAGCTTGTCTCTGTCCCACCCTGTGCTGACTGGGTTCATAAACAATGCAAGGCAGCAGTACCACTACAGATAGCTCCAGTGAAGGCTCTTTTGTACAACAATCACTGAAGTTTTACCTGCTGACAACCTATCAGTCTGGTAAGTAAACTTCACAACTTTTCTGGGGTATAACCAAAAAGGGAGCAATAAGCAAGACAACCTGAAAACTTTCATCATTATTTTTAAATTAAACACTACTACAGCATTCTTGTACTTTTCATAGGAATTAAGCATTAATTTTTTAGCCTAGGCTGATCATCAACTCTGTGTTGGCAATAAAATCATACCCCATCACAGTTGCTGTCTTTGAATAAACAGTTACCATTCAGCATAAGTGACCTTTCTGTTATCTCTCCCATCTGCCAGTTTTGGCAGAGCAGTGATTTTTATACACATTTTTTTTCTGATTCAGGCAGCATCAGCAGAATTAGCTCAAAACAGTTCTGTCTTACTGAAGCAATCTTATTTTCCCTGGAACAGATTAGGAAGTGACTGCATAATTCGTCTGTAGGAACTGCAGACCAAACTCTACAATTACCACCTGACACAAGTAGATTCTTGGAATGCCTTGAGCTGCATGGAAAAAAAAAAGAGTAATGTCCACAGCCTTGCTAGAATCTTACTATCTTCTTAAACTTCTTTGGAATTTCCAAATACAAAATTAAAGCCCCCAAAAGAAACCCAAGTGCTCGGGTAGATATTTATTACAGAATACAGTTCTTTACTCTCACAAGGGCAACCTGTTACAAACTGCAGAAGAAACAGCCAGTTGTTGCATTGACATTGACAATGTAACTGGTCAGAATCTCTGTGTTAACTTTGGAGTCAGCTACTTCCCTACGCTCTGCAGTAGGAAATTTCAGCTCACGGTGAGTAGAAGAAAAACCGTGACCCCCATAAAATGACACATAGCACAACAGTTCAAATAAAAAAGAAATACAGTTTGTTTTGTTCAAATATATGTAAGTAGGTCTGTTGAAAGACAAAAGAAAAAATAATTTTCCTTTATTCTTTACCCGTCCAAAAGCATCCAATGTTACACTGTGAGGAATCTTGAACTGACCGATGCCAGATCCGTTTGTTCCAGTCAGCCATATCTCTTTGTAATCTAAACAGTGAGGACCATGAAAAATTAAGGTAAAAATGTCACAGTGAAAAAACAAAACAGCTTTAAGTCATTCCCTTGCAATGTTATTTTGAGTGATTTTAAAAGGTCATTTTAAACACAGTACTCCTGATACATAAACCCAAAAAATCCTGGAACTACTACAGTGACTACTGGGTTGTTATTAAGTGGTTTCAGGACTATGGTTACAGAAATGTAGCTACTAGTACACAAGAGCCATAGTCTAAAGTTCTGTTAAGCACTGAATTAAAAAAAAAAAGAAAAAGTTTTCTGATTATACTATTCATTTGTTTACTAAGTTTATTTTTATATTTGTTATCTGGTTTTATTTACTATTGCCAAACTAGATATTAGGAAACTATCTACTTCATGACAGAACAACAGAGAAACTGTAGCTCCTGCACTTATTCCAGCTGTGGCCATATGCAGTCTCCTCACTCACTGCCCGAAATGAGCAAGCTAAATAGAATCATGGAACAATTTAAGTATAAAAGATCTCCAGACACTGCCCGGTCCAGCTTGCTTCTCAAAGCAGGACTAGTACTGATAACAAATTCAACACTGAAGTTAGGTCAGATTCCTCATAAGTCATGAGCCTTTGAATAGCTCCAAGAATGGAGAGTGCACACCATCTCTGAGCAAACTATTCACTGTCTGGCCACCCTTACTGCGAATATTTTCTTCCGAAAATCGAACTGGTATTCACCCCTCTTGCATCTTTTGCTTAGTGTTGCTCATTCTTCACTGTGTATCTCCAAAAAACATGTGGCTCTCTCTTCTCTATAGCCTTCCATTACTGACATGAAGACAGAAATAAGAACCCCCCCTTAGCTTTCTCTCTTGGAGAATGAACAAACTCAACTTTCAGCCTCTTCTCATGAATGATTAGGAGACTTCTTCTGAAGCAACAAGCAATAAAACAGAATCTAATTCAACAAGGTCTTCTAATTAATATTAAATGACAGTTCTACCTATTCCTTGTTTAAAAGTATTCCAAAGCTGTGTTATTCAAAATTCAGTTTTCAAAGGTCAGCTACTGTGACAGTTCATTTTTCCATACCATCGGATAGTTTGAGCAATCTGTTGTTCATTCCTCCGTCTCCGTCCACAACATAGATATCTCCACTTTCCTCTACAAAGATCTCTGCTGGCTGATCAAATTGTAGGGGAATCAAACTTGAACCAGCATTACCCGGTGTGCCCAAGACTTGCAAAAGTTTTCCCAAAGGGCTATACTGTTTCACTGTGTGTCCATATTTCCCTGAATTAAGGGGGAAAAAAATAAAGGTGCCAAAACTTCTTAACAAAACAAAATGTAAGTATTAAAACCAATTGTGAAGATTAAAAATCTCCTGACATTCGTAAGTATTATCAATTCATCAAACAGACAAAATTTTATAGCGAGATTATGACTGTAAATCCACAGGGTACAACAGTATTCATTCATTGTATAAGGTCTCAGAATTGTTTGAGAGACTTAAATAAATGAATTGTTTAAAGCAAAATCTTCAGTATTAACATTATCTTGCCCACCTAATACTTCCTATATCACCACCATGCATACCTGTTCCAACATCTGTGATCCATACTGAACTATCTGTTAGAGTGTTCCATACAAAGATACCATGAGGCATTTCAACTGTATCATTCCAGGAGTAAAGAAAATAGCCCTCCTCTGAGAATACAAGTACCTTTGGCACATTATCTCCCCTCTGAAAAAAAAAAGTTATAAAGAAAACATATTAAGCAAGCAGTCATATTTTTTAAAATCCCTCTTTGTGAAATTTTGGCAATGTTTCATGAACTGTAAGTATCTCTTGATTGTCTGCTACACCTTTTTTGCCAGCTAGAAAAGGAAAGAGAGAGAATGGTTTAAGTTTAGCATGAAAACCCTTCTACTCTGTCTAGCTTTTCACTTAAGATCACACAAGAGTCCAAGTTTCAGAGCAGCCAAGTACCTGAAACTATCCTGGCCTTCATTTTGAATTGTGATTGTATTTCCTGAGGAAAAATATGCTCAGTGTAACACAGGCATGAAAAATTGTTTTTATTAGCTGCATGACACACAAGTACTCATCCTTTGCTTCACAACCAATTCTCACCACTTTCTATGGAAAGAATGTCTTATTCACAGTTTAGTGACACTGACCCAGGAATGGGGTAGAGAAAGTAATTTAACTCAGTTACTGTATCTGGTTGAAAGAGCTGTGTGGTTTTGATGTCATGGGACAAGGCCTGAAAGAGTGAAAGATTCAGTTGCCACAAAATGACATTTTACCTTACAGCTATGGGAAGAAGCCACTGTAGCTCAGTGAAGCTGGATCATGCATTTATATCACAGAAACTTAAGGCTTTTAAAAAAAACTCCAAAACCACAAATGTGGTGCCAGGACTGCTTAAAAAAATAGATATAGCAAAGACATCCCCACCTATATATTTTCTGATTTTGATACAATAATTATTCTCATATATATCTAAATAAACATATGCATATATATCCTAATTCATATATATCCTAATCTAAACCACTCTTCACAGGCAAAAATAAACTAAAACAACAAAGAGAGAAATACAGAACTTCCACTCACTTGTCCTACATAGACCAAACCACGAAGAGAGTCAACAGCAACACAAAATGTTTGGCCGGTGAAGTATTCTGGAAGTTTAGGCCAGCCTATGTCCAGCTTGTACATCTGTTGCTCTCCCCTCCGAGGAGAAAAGTAATCATATGCTTTTAAAACCTGTACAAAATAAATATCCAGTAGTAGTCAAATTCCATGATGGTAGGATCAAAGGAAACAGCAGTTGAAAATAACCATGAATTCATATATTTAATTTATATTAACAAGACAGATAAAAAGAAACAGGCCTGCTGCTAGAAGTTTGGACTGCAAATGGGAAAACTTCAACAAACTCAAAATTAGCTCATTAAGTCCTTTGGACCAGGGAGCTCTGGACTTAGAAGGCAAAACACCCACCCTGAAATTTCTTACATCCAAGTTGCTATTACTATCTGTAAATCACATTCCAAAATGAGGACAATATGAGAGAAGGTTCCAAATGCAACAGACTCAACAGGCACTTCAATAAGATGTGAAAATAAGAAAAAAAATCAGGAAAAAATGAAAAATTAAAAAACACAGGTCAAGAAAGAAAAACTGTATCTTGGAAATGGACAAGTATAAAATACCTGGAACGGGCAGTGTATACTTTTTAAAGCATAACGCAAAAAAAGTAATCTTCCAGCGTTTTGTTCTGCTTTCCCAGCGGAGGGGCGGAAGCCAAGCACTGCTGCAAGATAAGCACTGAAACGCAGAGCTCAGTCCAGAGCTAAGCAGTAACACGGGTGTGACCCTGAAGGCCCACGGCCACCTCCCGGTTCTGTTCTCCCCGTGCCGGGAGCAGGGGGACATTAACTGCGGACGGACAGACACACAGAAAGACAGACGGATTGGGCTATCGCGAAGAAAACCGAGAATAATCAAGCAGGGAGACAACCCGACAGCAACAAGTGGGAAGCCATTCACCCGCAGCCTGCTTTTTCCTCACTTAAGCGCAGCGCCTGAAACCTGCTGACAAGGGTCGCCCCGCGCCGGCGGAGGGGCTGCGAGCCGCACAGCGCAGCGGCCTCCGCCTGGAGCCCCGTCTCTCTCACACCGGGTGGGCGGCACCGACACGCACCGAGTCCCGATGCCCCGCCGCCCCCAGCGCGGCGCACGCAGCAGCCCCCCGGCCCCTGCCCTCCCCTCCCCGCTGCAGCTCCGGCACGGAACCCCGGCGGCCGGCGCGCACCTGGGAGCCATCGAGCAGGGCGAGCAGGCTCAGCAGGCTCAGCAGCGTCCCGGCCATCGCAGCCCCGGCGCGGCG
>VYZS01038690.1:23282-42475 GCA_013400695.1 Neodrepanis coruscans
CGGGCGATGCGCTGCGGGGCGGGCGCGGGCCGGCCGGGCTTCGGCGGCGCGTGCTGAGCCGCGGCTGCCGCCCCTTCCTGCCGCTCCCTCCATCCATCCCTCCCTCCATCCCTGCGTCCACCGCCCGCTGGAGGGGCCTCGGGACGCGCAGTGAGCGGGAGCTCGGGGCAGCACCCGGCGGGCGCCTTTGTGTCCGGCGCTGCAGGGGCGGCAGCGCTCTGTCCCCGCAGCTGAGGAGAGCCCGGGCCGCATTCCGTGTGCTTTTTATTTTTTATTCTTATTTTTTTCCCGCATTCTTGAAGACTCTTCAAGTCTTTAGCCTGGGTTTTTTATTTTTTATTTTATTTTTTAATTTTCATTTTCTCCACCTTTAAGTGTCTGTGTTGAATGAACTAATCAAGATGGATAAGAAATCATTTGAAACCGTGCTGGATGAAATTAGGAAGGTAATAACTTCTCGTTGTGTACGTTAGTTTAATCATCTGATGATAGGCGTGATGGACACAAATTGAAAAAGGTTAGATACTAGGAAGAAGTATTTTACTGTGAGAGTGGTGAGACACTGGATCAGGTTGCCCAGGGAGGTTGTGGATGCTCCAGCCCTGCTGGTGCTGAAGGCCAGGCTGGACAAGGCCTTGATCGGCCTGGTTTGATGGCAGGTGTCCCTGCTCGTGGCGGGGGGTTGGGTCTAGGTGATCTTTAAGATTCATTCCAAGCTCTTATCATTCTATGATTCTCTTCCTTTTGATGAACACCGCAGGGGATGGGTTTCCTGTTCTTTAATAATCTCTTCAGGATTCAATACAGACTAAATTTCACCCCAGTGTGAAGAACTAATGCCGTGTTGCTGGTGTATCCTAGTTTTTGTATCAGATGTAACAGTGTAAAACCGCTGTGACGTGCTTCCTCGCTTTGAGATGTTTTTAGTTGTCTCAGAAAACTATCGTTGAATGTCCAGGCTGCTGCCATGGAGTTAACATCGTGTGCTTCAAGAGCCGTGATTTGAAATAAGCACTTGAATAAGGTTATCTCAGCATTTTCACTGTCAAGGAAGATGAAAATGAAAAACGAGTATCGCTTATTTGGGGGGAAGGGCTGCGTTTGCTTGGCCTGACCAGAGACAGTGTGAAGTATCCACCTTTTAGATGCTGATTTAGGAGATACACAAATAGATTGTGACACAGCTGATTTCAGAGCTGCACTCGGCGGGCCTTGGAAGCCACATCTCCCACAGCTCAGGAGTGTGTGCACACCTTCCTCCAGGATGTAGAGCCCGCGCTTTGGTGCGTGCTCTGAGCTATGCTTCTGCATCCCCTCTTTAAAAACGAACCGAGCGAAACACTTGATAGTTATGGGGAGTAGAGATACAACCCGGGGCTTCCTGGTGTCTGGGAGGTCTCTCCTTCCTCTCTGTACGGGGTTCTGCATTTAACAGGAAAGCTAGAGGTTGGCACAGTTCCCCAGATACTGGAAAAGGAAAGAGAAAAAAATCAGAACTTCTGAGACTGATGTTTCCTGTTTTGCATGGGATGTAGAAACCCGTAGTGATGTATTTTGTTGCAGTTAAGTAGAGGTTATTTGAGTGTCACAGTAAAGCAGTTACATATCCTGCTAAAGCTCTCTTGGTGTGAAAATGAAGATTATTTCAGAATTTTATTTCAGATAAGATTGCGTCGTGGCAGAAAAGAGATCTCAGCATTTTAATAATAACTGGGGTTTTTTTGTGTTTTTTTTTTCCTCACTTTGGATTGTCTGGGAGAGTTAAATTTCCTTTATTTGGACTTGTCTGCTAGAGTTGAGTTTCAGTGCAATTCCTCTTTACCATGAGGCCCAGTGGTGGCTGCAGTTGCAATATTACTATTTTGCAACATACTGAGGCATAAACCAGTGTGTAAGAGAAGCCCCAGGGATGAGTCTTTGTTATCACAAATGCATTTACTAGCATTTTTTATAAGGTCATGGTCATAAATTCTCCTTTATAAAATAGGTATGTGTATAACCAGCTAAAAACATAACAGCTTGATACTTCAGGGCATGGACTTCCCTCCCGACTTAAGAATTTGTATGGAAAATCTGGGGACAAAAAGAAAAATCAAGGAACAACTTCCACATTAATGCTTTCTTTGAGAATTCATGGTGGGAGGGAGTAATGTATCAATGATTACTACTGCAGTGCAGTGTTTCAGAATACGCTCTGTGATTACTAAAGACTTCATACAAAAGGGTTTTGACATGTGATTTTAGGCAATTATGTTTCATCTATGCTATCTGCCTGTATTCCTGTAAGCCCAGCTTGCAGCTGATCTAAGGATCAGTGCTGTGCTGTGTTAATAATAGCTGTTCTGTTGCTGCATAACATTCATTGCCCAAATGCTGATTTTGTGTCTTTGCTGCTATATTTTTGTTTAAGCTTCATTTCTGGCTCTGTGGTAGAACTTTTTTTTGTTATGTGATTTACCAGTTAGTTGTGTTGGTGTGTTCTATTTTCAGTCCTACAATTAGCAGGAACAATCATTTAAATGTCTTTATGTGTAGCTTACTTCTGTTTTTCCCCATGTGTATTTACAGTTATTAGCAAAATAAACTTTGGGGGTTTGATTGATTGTTTCTTCCATAAATATACATAGCAGTGCTTTCTGTTTATGTTCTTATTAAAAGTCATTCAGCTGTTGATTTAAGAAGGAAAAGTAACATTTGTTTTGGTAGAATATATACACATATCTCACTTTTTTCCAAAATATGTGGAGAGAAGGATGGGACAGAAATAAAAATGTAGCATGAAGAGAGAAATTCTTTTCCTCCTGTGACTTCAGTGTGTCTGGTAGTGTTTGCCTCTTAATGAGGTACAAAAAGGAAGGGGATTGCCTCAAACAATATCTGCTCGTGGTCGGGTTGCAGTGATGGAGATCTTGTCTGTCTGCATGGAGGGACAGGAACAAAAAAACCAAGGAGTAGGGGTAGGTTTTAGTGCAATTGGGAGGAATATAGAAAGGAGTGTGGGGGTGAAGCTGAAGGTGATTGGAGAATACACATGAGATAACAGCAGTAGATGGGGAACTTGGAAACTGGGGGAGAAAGGTGTTTGCACCTGTTTGGTGCAGGAATTCAGCTGTCACCTGTCTTCTTTACATGTTGTACCTATCTCAGTGAGCTGGGTATGAGGAGAAGGAGGAAGTCCTGTCTTTTAGATAGCTCACATGATTATCAACAGAACTGTCTTGCCACAAAGTCATGAGTGCTGTGTTAAAGTACTATGTTTAATCTGTATAATTGCATGTTAAAGTTTGAAATGTGAAAAGGTAATGATAAGACATCATCCACCTCTGTAGTAAGATTTGTTGTATACTTAGTTCTGTCTTTACAGGCTTATTATACAGTTCCTTCATAAATTCACTGAAATAAGATGCTTTGCTACTTATTTTACAGGGAACATACAACAAGATTGTCTAAGTAATCAGCTCTATTGTTTTGCTTAAAATAAAATTGATGTAAACCTTTGGGGCAAAATGAAGAGTCATGAGGGATGATGTTCTCTCAGTACAATTATAAACAATACGAAAAAAGCAAAATGAAGTAAATAAAAAATTAGTAACTTTTTAACAGAAGAATTAATTCACTTTTTTCCACTTTTCACTGTTCTCCATTACCTAAGAAATATACTCTTACTTCAAAATGCAGTAGTGTAATTGATGCAAATATCACTTTGCGGCAGGAGAAATTTTTAGATTAATAGATTAGGAGATGATTGTGCTATATCTATAATTTTTGAGAGACTAATTACACAACTTTTTTTTCTATATCTTTTAGGCTGTATTGACCGAATACAAATTAAAAGCTATTGAATATGTTCATGGATACTTTTCCAGTGAACAGGTAAAGTCAATACTGTCATGGGTTTAATGGGAGCTATTGTTTTTGTGTATTCAGTAATACAGACAGACTGTCCAGTTATGCCAAGGCTGATCATATTAGGTTTTTTATTTATTAACGGAGGAGATTTAATTCTTAATATTATACCGGCATTAAACTATGATAGTTCCATGTTGGTATGTCATCAAATTCACTACATTTACCGTTGTGTGGGGAAAATTGTATAAATTTACCATAATGAAATGTATGGTTATTTGCATGTATTGTCTAAACAGGCATGTAGTAATAATTATCCAGCTTATTTTGATAATATGTAGATTTTTTTTTCCCTTTCTTTTTCCTGCTGGCTTTTTTTAATGTATGTTTGGTAAATATGCTGTTTGAGATACTGAATGTTTGTAAGCTTTGTCAGAGACACTAGATTTTTTATTTTAATACAGTGTCATTGTTGTATGTATATGCAAATATATAGAAAGTAGTAAGTATCTATTTTAAATATTTCCATAGAAAATCTTCATCTCATAACATAGATTTTTTTTAGGTGCCTACTTATAAATTAAAAAACCCCATTAGATTCTGGTAGGCACTAATCAAACATTACAGACAGACACATTTTTTAGCAGTATACCACTGTACTACAAAGATGTAAACATAATATTGATGCTGTTCACATACATTTTTAGTATATCTGAAAGATTAATTGAAGGCCTTACTATTGCAGGTTGTTGAGTTACTGAGATACTTTTCCTGGGCTGAACCACAGCTCAAGGCAATAAAGGCTTTACAACATGTAAGTTCTTGTGACAAAATCTTGTGGAATAACTTTGCTCTCTTAATCTCATTTTAATTTTTTGATAAGTACTTTTGCAACTGTCAGTCTACCCTTTATAATCTTCAAAGTTTCTTCTTCATCTCCTTCTTCAGTGGTATCAAACTGTGAACCTTCATACTTGTAATCAGGGTATCTTTTCTGAATAAAATGCCTCTTACTTCTCTGTGTATCACAGGAATAGGTGTAACTCTTTGTAACTATTGTTAACTCTCCTAATTTCTTTGCTTTTTGAAACTGCTTTTTGACAATTTAACATATAGTCTCCTTCTCAATGTGAGGGAGAGGCTATTAAATGTTTACTGAAATACACCCTCTGAAGCTGTTACTGAGTTGTATTATGAGTTTAAAATAATTGTACTGCTTTATTTTATATACACTTATATTCTTTCTTGCTTTCTTGTCAGAAAATAGTGGCAGTTCCGGCATCAAAAATGGTTAATATTCTCAACTGCTTCACATTCAGTAAAGATAAACTTATTGCCCTTGAAATCTTAGCTTCGTAAGTATCTCTCATGTTGTATTTCTTTGACTTGTATTGGTTTTGTTAGTGTTTGTGTGTGTAAAACTTCAGATACCTCTAGAAGGAAGTGCTGTACCTGGTTAAGGTAAGAGGTTAAGAATTAGAAATAGACACCGTAGAAATAAGTATAAGGTTGAGAGAATTGGGTTTGTTCAGCCTGGAAAAGAAAAGGCTTGGGTGTGACCTAATTTCAGCCTTCCAGTACCTGAAGGGAGCCTACAAGAAAGATGGAGAGAGACTTGTTGCAAACAAAGCTGAAAGTTTTTTCACATTTTAATATCGTTCTTTGAAGTGTTTTTAATACAACATTCTGCTGATTTAATTTCTGTCTAATATCCTCCTTTGAGAAGTCTCCTTTTTGGTGCTGTAATATATTCCCAGTACTTTTGATGACACAGATATGTTTGACAAAAAGATGCTGTGATCAGGATTTTGAAAAGGCAGATAGAAGCAGGCGTTAGCCTCCTTGTTGTACTCACATATTTTGTTCTCTTTGGTGTGCGTAGTGTTGTTTTGGGGAGAGAAGGGAGGAGGAGTACGTTTTGGAATTATGTGAAAAATTTCACTATCTCACCAGAACTTGGAGAGAATTGCCAGGAGTTGATCTTTTTCATTCTGGAGTAAATTAGATGAATTTTTTTTTTCTACCGGACTAGCAAGAAAGAGTGGCAAACTGAGTAGCTGCTGGTTTTCTGCTGTGAGAGGAATTGTATACTAGTAGCAATTAAAGCTTTCTAACAAACTCTTGTGATGCAAAGTTTATTTTTTTCAATGTAAGCATTTTTGCAATAAAGTTTAGCCATTGTCATCCATTGTTCTTTATTGATATTTAATTTTAATACCATGATTTATGTACGGATGTGAAGTCCATATTTAAATGGGAGTTTTTAATAATAATAGTGGCTTTGTGATGTGACCAATGTACTATTGGGTAGTGGCTAAATAAGTGTTGGTCAGTTTTCAGCACTACATTATTTCTGCTTATGTCAGTAATTATCTGTTAATGTCTTTATAGCAACATTGTTGATGCTCAGAATTATCGACTTATTGAAGATCTGTTCAGAATTAATATGTCAGAAAAGAAAAGATGCAGAAGAATTCTTGAACAGGTAATTGAGATACACTCAAGATACACTTTTAGTTCTGTTAAATACAGTATTGTTTTCATCCTTATGGTCATGGTGTGGTCAGGGGTGGCATGAGGACTGCTGGGAACAACTGGTGAACTGCTGAAAGAAACTGCAAAAAATAAAGAGCTATGTAAAGCATGTGCAACAAAAGGGGAAGCTTATGTCAGACATTAGGAATGTACGGAGAAGAGAGCACAGAATTGCAACCAATGCTGAAGGAAATAATTGTCTTTATTTTAGAGAACAGCGAGTGCTTGAGCCCAAATTCAATATAAGCAGAGGTGGTCTGAGTAGTTATTCAAAACAAAAGGGACTTTGGCAGAACCTTACACTATTTGGATTATTTGGAAGAAAATTTGAGACAAAGATTTCAGTTGTTCCATGTAGGTCGATTCATGCAGTCTAAATGTCATTAGTTAGTAAAGTTCCTTTAAAGCATTTGATAGCAAATTATGTTCTTTCTTGATGATTTTGCAGGCTTCAAAAACAGGTTGTAAGGCTCCTCATGCGATGATATCGTCCTGTGGCATGATTCCTGGCAATCCTTATCCCAAGGGTAAACCAAGTCGCATAAATGGAATTTTCCCAGTAAGCATGGTCCTATGCATTTGTTTTTTCACAAATGAATCCTTGATTTAGGTTTTGTTGTTGTATCACCAAAAACAGAATTTCACGTACATGGAAGGAGAACTGGGACCAGAACTAATGTGTGTTTGTTGGGGTTGGTTTGTTTGTTTTTTATTACCTCATTCTGCATTTATAGGGGCTTTGCATTATTTTTATTTGCCAATTCTTTCTCTGCTGCTTCAAGTAAAGATTACTCCATAAATAAGACACTGTCACATCAGGAAAATATTGAAAACTCCAGCAGCATTTGGCAGTATGAGGAGATGTGTAAAGAGCCCTGCTTAATATGACTTAATATGGTTCACTACAGTACTACTGCTAATCTTAGTGTAGTTCTAGTGTAGTCTATGTTAAGTATTTCCAGTAAACACTTAAAAGACTGTGAAATAGAAGTTATAATGTCCGTAAGTCAAAATGCAGAGTTCCATCATGGACATGGACTGTTTAAAATACCTCTTTACAAAAGCTCTCTATTAAAAACCAGGCTATTGGAGTGCTCTCACTTGTCACTTTACAAGCCTAAAGCACAGTTGATTTTTTTTTTCCTGACAAACACGGTTACTTTCAGAATGTTCAAAAACTCAAATACAGTTCAGAAAAAAAATCAAAATATGACAGAAATTCTATAGCAAAATTTGTTTCTAAATTAATACTTGTTTAATTTTCTTTTGTTCCAGGGAACTCCTGTCAAAAAGGACACAGAAGAATGTACTAATGAAGGAAAGGGAATAGCAGCCCGTATACTCGGACCATCCAAACCAGTATGTCTAATAAATTAAACTTTAAAAAATCCCCAAACAACCACTAGCCAATTCAATTAAGCTTTTTTATAAAATGCTGTTATGTTGCAAGAAGGCGGTAGAGCAGCAGTTTAATCAAAGCTAAACTATAACAAAGTGAGTGTGACCTAGGGGTTTTTTTATTTAGCTTGAAAATAGGCTATAGTTTTTTCTGTGGAGGGGATGATTCTCAATACAGTGGTTGTGTATTTGAAGACAATTTAAATTACAGTTGAAAAAGAAAAAGCTAAAAGTGTTTTTCGTAGTCCATCATGAACTGATCTCTGAGGAATTCCCACATGAACACAAAAAATGCCTGCATTTTGACAACTTGAAATACTGCAGTGCCTTACAAGGAGGTTCTTGTTTCTTAAGAACACAGCTGATCTGTATTTCAAAATTTTTAAGAATAGGGGACAAACTTTCAATGAACCTGTTACTACATTGAAGTATACTTCAAGTATCACTTTTATTATGAGATGTTTCCCACAAAACTATTATTTTAAAGGCATAAGTACCTTCAGAAATATTTGTTAGATTTGAATGTACTACATTTTTAAAATAAGAAGTCAGTCCAAGACTGCAGAGAGTGAGAACTGCAAGGCAGAAAGTAGTTTCCTTTCCCACTTGTGCTCAATTTCATATTAATCTAAATTCTAGTCTGCTTTTTCTGATGTTAGGGATTTCAGGGACTTTTTAAGGTAGTTAATAAGAAAGTGATGTTTGTTACATTCTTTTCAGAAAGAGTGAAATACTTGCAGTCACTATGGGTATTATGAAGAAATCTCATGTCACATATACTGGTAGTACAGAATGCCTGTCTGTAGCAATATCTGAATGTTAGCTTTTTGTCTGAGAAACATTAGATAATGCTTTCACTATTGCTTTTTCCATTTGTTTTTTGTTTATGTAGGCTCCATCAACGTACAATCCACACAAACCAGTTCCATACCCCATCCCACCATGTCGGCCACATGCAACTATTGCACCAAGTAAGGCTTCTATGTATTATAGCTTGATGCTATTGCTTCATGCATTTGTCTTTTAAGTAATGTGTCAAATGTCAGTTTCTCTGACCATGGTCATATCTGAAATTAGCTTGTGCTGCCTAAGCATGCTCTGAGTACTGGTTTCTACCTTTTCTTGTCATGACTGCGGAATGGTAAGAAGAGGAGTATATTGACTTCTTTTTCCAACATCCATGTTATAAGGAAGATTCACAATCCTTTTCTTATGACAAAATATTTAATTTATGGGAGGTGTTGGGTATGCTAGGCAAGACTACGGCTCTTGACTTTGTTGTAGTGTTGGACCAGGGTTTGGGCTTTGGCCTGACAAGTCTGACTTGTTGCTGCAGAACTAAACTTAGGATATGGTCAACCATTGCCCCAAACTGGGTGAAACTACATAGGAACTTGCTGAAGGGCTGTAATATATCTCTGAGCTGAAGGTTCAGACTGTAACCTGCTTCTCAGTTGCTTCAGCTTTACCCTCTCTCCTTCAAAATAGAGAGTAAACAGTTTCGTAAAAGAAAGGTAGATTTCAGTCTCAGAAGGGACATTGCCTTTTCCTGATTTTGGTCTATTATCTAGCCTTGTGCCTTAGGTAAGATTAAGCCTATATTCATAAACTCTCTCTTCGCTCTGCTGCATCCATCTGTTTGACTCCAGACATTTTTGAAAGGGAGCAAGACAATGGCTCTTCCTTTGGAAGAAGAGGTTAGGGTACTTACATAGTCAGACACTAGTCTTTTTTATCAGCAGCTGAAACCCTTTCTTAATCTTGCAGTTCTGTACTGCAAAACAAGGGGTGTGCTGGTTGCAATGCTTTCTTTTCACTGATTTTATGGATTTCAGGGAGTTTTACAGGTAGTTTATAAGAAAGTATAGTAGAACTTTTAGCATGCATTTGAAAAGGGGAGCCATCTAACCAACCTGATGTCTACAGTCTTTTTATAGCCATTTTGGAAAAATGGATACTACTAGTGGCTAAACTAACACTGATTATTTTTGCCCCAGAAATAACTTGCTCCCAAGAAACTGTACAGGAAACTTGCAGCCTAGCTCAAATTTGTATTAAATAAATATTGTCCAGAGTAGCATCAAGCACCAAATTTGGCCTGTGACTGGATAGAAATATTAGTACGTTTTAGGATATAAAAAGCTTTTCAGGTGTCAGGGCCTTAATAGGCTGCAATATGTTTTTTAAGAAAGCTCTTGTGACAACAGAACTCAAAGTTGTTGAAATTATATATATATATATATGTGTGTGTGTTTAAGGAGATTGCAGATGCTGACCTGAAACTATTAAATGTGATTGTTTTCAAGCACTGGTCAGAATGATGTTTTGTTTTCTGCCTCTAACATTTCCTTCCTGGGTGATAAAATGGTTGTCAGTTGCTTTTCTGATTTTTCAGGCAAGAGTTGTCATGCAAAAAATTTTAACATCAGGTGGAATTATTGTTGAAGTGTGAAATCAGGAAGGAATTGTGCATGACAAATTCTCGTATTGTTCAAGTACTACCTTCTCCCATGATGCCTAAGTTTGTACACTCTTAAACTATTCATTAAGGACCACTATGAAGTGTGTTTATGTTCCTGCTTTTTAAATTCTGATGTTCTTCATCAGAACTGCAAAACAACGGCAGTTGGAGTTGCTCCAGAAAGATAAGGGAGGAAAAAAGGTATTTTTAATACGTCAGTTACAGTAAGAATTTTGTAATAAAATGGTGTGCTAACACACTTGAATTTCTGAACATTTAAAGGAATACTGAAGAGTACTAGATTAAGTATTTGAGATGGGACCTCTTCCTCTGAGTTTTTTGACTAGTGTTGAAGGGTTGGTCATGGTCACTGTGTTTAGCTCTTTTCTTTATCAAGGCTTTAATGTAAAAGAAGGAGTTGCAACAACCTTTAAATTAGGAGTAGGAAAGGAACCAAAGATGCTGCAGACACTCTGAATCACTCCTCTCCTTAGCATTTTTTCAGGCAAAATTGAAATGAAAGGAATTGAACATTTTTCAGGCTCTCTGAAGAGTTGCTCCTAGTAAAATTTGGATCACAATACATACATGCCATTCAGGCAGACACTGGCAAAAGCCAACATCCAGCCTGGATAATTAACCGGTCTAGCTTTTTGATGGAGGAATGTCTTACCGTCTTGAGAATGTTTTTTAAAACTAGGAGTTCTTTTTAACCAGTAAAAAGATACTGGTTAATTTAGATATGGGTTCTTCTGACAAGAGATGTGTATTTCATTTTTTATTTTAGGTGCTTACAACAATGCTGGCTTAGTTCCAATGGGTAATGTCATAGCTCCAGGCTTACCAGCTCCTCCACCATACACTGCTAATCAAGTGGTATCAGGTAAAGCATGCATATCTTTAAAAATATTGATGGTATTGATTTTCTAGTTCATTGTTGTGAGTGGATCATTCACTGCTGGAGTTTCATTTGCTTTTAAATAACAAGCTGTTGTTCTCTGTTTAGAAAATGAAGACCTTTCCAGCCAAGCAAAACCTTCCCAAAATCAAGGTAAATTGCAAATCCACAGAGGGATTTTTGTGTTCATTGTTTATTTGTTATTTGTTCTGCAAATGTTAGCAACTTACTTGTTTATTGGGATTTTCATAAGCCTCTAACTATGTAACTGCTGTTACAGTAGGATCCCTTGAGAGTGAAGAAAAAAATCAGCAGGCAGTTGTCACTTAGAAGCACTGTAACATTAAAATTCAGCCTTTTGTGTTAGCTTATCAAAATTTTTATATTTTTCAGTATATAAGTATGTGAGAAATGTTAAGAACTAAATCAACTATGCTTTGCAATGTAGTACATTGAAATACTTACAGATATCTTTGCAGCTGGTAAACTCTGTACAGCTATTGGAAATCTCATTCACATTTTAATTTCTTGTATTGGTTGCAATAGGAAGACAGGAATACAAGAGAGATTCAGAGATTCTTGAGTGTCTTATCCCAGACTGTTGTATCCAACTCTGTCTATCTGCACTTAGTCTCACCCTTTAAGACCCTGGGTTTTTTTACAAAGACAGTTGTACATTTTTTTTTTTATTTGTGTGGTGCTTTGTACACTTAGTATAAATCATAATAATAAATCTCATTGAGAACTACTTCTAAAAAGCCTTTGGTAATATTTTGTTAGGTTTGACAAATAGAAACTTAGAATCTACTGTCTGTTGAGTCAGGCATATTAACAAGTACTGCAGGTAGATAAAATAACCACAATAAATTTAGCTACTGTAAATATTCCGAGGGACAAAAAAAAAAATAAAGTTATATTTAGTCTTTTCATCTCTGTGTCCAGGGATGGTTCTACAGAAATGTTTCAAAGAATCACTTTTTCTTATATACCCCTCTATGAGTGAGCATGTCTTTTACAAAGTAGTTAATACTTTTGTAAGCTGAGTTAATACACTGTAAGGGACAAAATTTTTTCTTAGGAAGAGAAATTAAGTAACAGCTCTGGGTTCTATTGCAGCTGTATTTCATTGGTGATAGAAAAAACAGAAGTTTGTCGTATCAACAAGATTTTAAAGATTGAGTTTTTTGGTTTGTGTGTGCATGTGTAGAATTTGGGCAAGAGAGAAATATAGGTGGAGTTGTGGGTGATGAGTTTGACTGGTCAAACTTGATCAGTGATTTCCTTACAGTGGAACAGGTTACCTGAAAAGTAAAATAAAATACAAAGTTTTTTTGAGAGGAATGATTTGTTAACATAATCATGTTCCACAGGAAACTAGAGGCAGGCATATCAAGGCTTTTGGCCACACTACTGTTCTGAAGTGCTGCTTTTTTCCATTAACCTTCATCTCCCCATTCGCAGTGTGCCTGCCTGTTTTTCTCCAGCTTGACTGATGTCTATGTAGGATTAACGCAAGCTGATACTCATAGTTGCAGGTTGATTCCTGACTAAAGACTTCTAGAAATATTTTTTGCTAAAGTCAAGTGCCCATCTTAGTTTAATACTGTAGTGTGATACATGAATTTAAAGTGTACCTTCTTAGAAGCAAAATCTGAAGGAAGCACAATGAAGAGAATGACCTGATTTTGAAGGAAAGAAAACTGCCAGCACCTGAAATCAGCTTTCTTCAGTTGTTGACTAAACTTCTCTGAAATCATGATACATTGAATTAACTGGTTCTGAAGGAAATTCTGACCTTCAGTGAGAGTGGATGCAGAGGAGCCCAGGTGATCTCTTGCTGATGGAATTTTAGATCTGTTTTGGGTACTGCCTAGTGTTAGGGACTAGAGGGAGGGTGTTTACCTGTGTCACTTAGATGTTCTTACAGAGTATATTTGAGTATCTAACAGTTTTGCGTGAGATCATGAAGAGGTAGCAGATGTCACAAAATGTTTTAGAAAGGAGTGGTAGCCCACATGATGTAGGACTTGTGTGATGTGTTTGTATGTCCCTTTTTCATTTGTTTTCATAGGCTCCAGTATTCATTATTTATGTATAAAAATTGTGTGTTAGCTGTTGCCTGTGTATTTTATTTTGAAATGCTGTATAAAATGTGTTTGTGTTGATTTTTAAATATTTCTGACAGTTTCAAGTATTCTTACTGGTTTTGTTTCTTTGCAGCTTTTTCTGCACAAGTGAATCAGCTCTTTACTCCTCATGGTTCTAATCCTTCAACACCTGCTGCTACTCCAGTCCCTACCCCATCACCTGTCAAGGCAATAAGCCATCCATTAGCACCTGCAACTCCACTCATCTCTGGAATGAACATGTCAACCCCTGTCCTTCCTGTTTTCCCAGGACAGGTCTCCTCCTCCATCAGTACATCTCAGCCATCCACCCCAACCCCTACTGTCATCAAATCCCTTTCATTGCCTGGTGTTCCTGTCACATCTGTTCATGGTGCAACCTCTACCCCTGTCCCTGCAGTTTTTTCTGGGCTGGCTTCTCTACCCGCTGCTATGCCCGCTCCTCAAGGTTCTTCCACTCCGTGTGCCACACCTGCGCCTACTGAAGCTTTTGCATCTGCTACTACACCATTTGCTGGCCTCCCATTTTCTGCAACCTCTTCTAGTGCTTCCGCTAATAATCCTGCTCCATTGTCATCAGTTTTTGCTGGCCTCCCTTTGTCCTTGCCACCCAATGCCCAAGGGATTTCTAGTCCTGTTCCATCTACAATTGCTAGTTCTCCTGCCACTACCATTCCTGGTTCACTTAGCTTGCCTAACCCAATTTTGTCTGTCTTAAAGGGATTTCTGACATCAAATGACACTTCATTAATCAATTCATCTGCTTTACCCTCTGCTGTGACAAGCGAGCTTGCTTCTTTATCTGCTCTTGCTAATCAAAACTCTGACTCTCCTACTTCCTCTGTCAACAAATGTTACACTCCATCAGCCACTCCCACCCCTCAGCGTTCCTCGACACCTGGTCTGGCTATTTTTCCAGGTATTCCATCCCCATCTATAGCCAATTCTAGTTCCACTCCTCCAACATTGCCTGCACAGTCACCTTTAACCACTTCACCATCGATTTTGCCAGTCAACTGTGGCTCATCAGCCTCCCTCTTGCATGGCACAAGCCCTACTAATCCTGACCAGCAGCTCTCATCAGCCCCAGCTGCCACAACTATCCCAGTTCTGGTCAAAACAGAACCCATGAGTCCTACACTCTCAGCCTTCAAAGGTCCTTCTCATTCAGCCAGCCCTTCTCATGGCACTATAGGACTGTCAGCGCTTGGGCGTGCATACACCTCAGCAGCTTCAGTGCCAGTCAGTTTACCCAGTTCCCTGAATCCAGCACTGTCAGGTCTCTCCTCTTTGAGTGCTCCTCTAAACAATTCCAGTTCTCTGGCTTCCATTTCGCTTGCCCCACATGGCTCCTCTGCTCCCATTGCCCCTGTGTTCAATGGACTTCCTCCTTTTACCTCTCTAACCAGTAACTTTGCTTTTACTGGTAACCCAGCACTTACACCACCCGTCACTCTCCCAGGGTCTTTGTTAACTACTCCGTCTACAACCGCTTCAGCCATGTCTGCCCCCCATGTGAGTTCCACCGCTGCCGTACTCTCAGGACTCGCCGCCTCAGCAACAGCAACAGCTCCACCCTTCTCGCTTAACTTGTCTAGTGCTGTCCCTTCCCTTTTTTCTGTTGCCCAGGGACCTCTGGGATCATCAAACCCATCCTTCCCTGGTTTTCCTGTCTCTAACACACCCTCTGTCACTCCTGCTCTCCCTTCTTTCCCTGGCCTCCAGGCATCTTCTGCAGTAGCAGCAGTTGCACCATTGCCGGCAGCTGCCACAGCCCCATCTCCAGCTCCAGTCCTGCCAGGGTTTGCATCGGCCTTTAGCTCAAACTTCAACTCTGCGCTTGTTGCACAGGCTGGGTATGTTTCTGTTTCTGAAGGAGGTCAGAACTATTTCTTTTGAGCAAAACACTGATTTTACGTTAGGTGTAGACATATTTTCACTCACAGTAATTGCAGATAATTTTTAAAGTTAGTTCACTAGTAGATTTCCACCTGTCTTTAGAAGCTGATAGAGTAGTGACTATATAGATTTACCTCAATAGTCCCTGTCACAGCAGTCTAATCCAGTGAGGTGCTGAGTGATCTTATTTCCCAGATGAGGATACTTGGCACCTCCTATGCTTTTACAGGAATGGATTCCACGTGGGCATCCATTGACACATACAGGTAATAGCAGGCAGTATCTTAGGTGTTCATATTTGTAGGGAAGTTTTTTGTGTGCAAACTGTTGGCACAGTTGAGTTACAAAAAATTGAGTTCACTTCCTAGGTGTGCTCCAGACAGTCTTGCTTTGTGTGTACATGAATAATTTGTAGATGGGTAAAGTCTGGGCTTCTGTTTGGAAATTCTAGCCTTTATGAGGTTTAGAAAAAGAAGAGCTTTTCTAATTTCTATAGACTTAAGCTTATAGAGGGAGAATGTAAGTTAAAACATGCTGCAGATGTTCCTAATAATAGCCTCATTTTGACCTTGTTTCAGCTTGACTTCTGGATTACAGACACCAGGAAATGCAGTTTTTCCTGGTCTTTTATCTCTCCCTGGTATCCCTGGCTTTCCGCAAAGTGCAGCACAATCTTCCTTACAGGAATTGCAGCATAGTGCAGCTGCACAGTCAGCATTATTACAGGTAATGTGCCTATTTGCTAATACTGTTTTGTTTGCAGTGATCATTTGAGCATGTACTTGCCTGTTAGCTTCTTGGGATTAGTTTAGGTCATTTATTAAAGGCCGTAACCTATGTGAGAGCTGATTACAAGAATGATGATAAAGAACAACTGATATTAACTGGTTACTCGAGACCAGTGTACAATGCTTCTGTACATTATGAATGGGATTTTTTTAAAAACTTTTTGTAAAATGGGGAGAAGTAAAGGAAAAGATAATGCAAATGAAATTTTTTGCTGAGTTTGTATTAAATCTAATGAGCTGACCATATTGTTGCAAAATTTGTGCTCAGTTCCAGTCTGACATTTGAATAACTTAGAGATTTCCTGGACCCCTTGTTGTGAGTTACATGTCTCTCTACACATGCAGTGAGATTGTCTTGAATTTGTGTCTCTTGTGGTCGTGCCTTTCTCTTCATGGTTCCCACAAATACAAGTGTAATATAAGCTTGAAGTGGCTTTGGTAATGTGTAGTTTCGTTGTCTCTTGTCCCCGAAACAGCTTGTTTAACTCATCAACCTACATAAGTTAAGTAGAAGTACCATCACACTTTGTTATGTGTTTATTTAGTCTTCTGTTAAAAACAGCCTCTGTACAGATAAGGATTCTGGTAGGAAATTGCTCATTCTCTGCAAAACACTAAACGAGGCAGTTGAGTGTCTTGAATTAGTGTTTTCTCTCTTCTGTGACACATCATTGTTGAAATAAAGCATGTGTCTAAGTACTGTTCAGTGTGCAGAATATTGTCAGATATCTTTTGAATATCAGGGGATTGGAAGAAATGAGTTACTTCATCTAGGCTATGCTGCTTTTGCAGCTCAGTAATCTGTTTATTCTGTAGAAATCTGTGTATGCAGATTGCATTGAGGGAACATAATTTTTCTTACTTACACGTTTCAATCAGTAAAATGAACACTTACCTACTTGAGCAATGAAGAGAAAGAAAGTTCAAAGTCACTGAAATACTACACCTCCTGATTAAGCTGTGCTTTCCAAATCAGCTGGTGCTTACTCCACTGAAAAGTAAATGCCATTAACACTTCTTTGTTTTCCTTTGTACTCCAACTGCATTTCTCATTCTCTGGTATTTCAGAGCACTAGTTGCGCTGCAGTTTAACATCTGTGTATAGATGCATTGCTCGTGTCTGTTCTTTGCACACTTCAGATTATAATTCATTTTTTTTGGCTTGAATAGGACTGGTATTATGGCTGAAATTTTGCTTGATTTAGATTTTTGTTTGTTTTCTTTATTTTATCAGTGCTGTTCCTAACTTCTTCTCTTCCTTAAAGGCACATTCTGCTTCTGCTCTGGAGAACTATACAGCTCAGCCTGAAGGTTTTGCTAACTATCCATCAACACCAGGAACACCATTTTCATTGCAGACAAGTCTGTCCCAGAGTGGATGGCAGTAAATACCAGACATTTTTAAAGACTGCAGTGTCTGCTTGACAGAGCCTGATCCTATTCATTTTGAAGGCTGTCTCTATGCTAGTGGGAATATGGTCTGAGTTGGGAAAGGGGGGGAAAACATGGGAGTAAAATTATTCCAGTGGGCTATGTCAGATGTCAAACTTAATTTGTGATTACATTCAATTGATTCAGGATCTGATCCTATAAATTGCTGAGCATCCTTGACTCTCCTTTAATCTTAAGAGTTGAATGTTTGGTGGCCTGCAGGATTAGAAACATTCAAACACATTTATGTAAATAGGGCAGTTAACTGTCAAACTGAATGGGGAGAACGAGTATACTTAATAGTGTGTATAAGCATCTATCTTTCTGTTGTTTTGTATGGTATATGTGGTTAATATAGAATGAGATCTAGACTGAAACTAGTCAGTTAAAGCTGTAGACTATTTTTCATCTAGAAGCACACTTCTCGTGTGTGCGTAGATCAAGGTCAGCTTATGGTTTTTTTGGATGTTTTCTTTGTATGTATGAGGATCTCCTGTTAGCATCAGCAGTGTGTTAAGGGGAGGGTAGACCAGGGATGTGTGGAGATTTTCTTATGCTTTGAAATATTGTCATGGGCTTGCTGCTGAATTGAGTACTCCTTTGTCTGAAGAACAAAGCTAGGAAATTATGCTGTATTTGGGTAGAAGTGAATTATGTTTTACTGGAGTATGGTTTAGCTATCTGAGAATACTTCTTTCCAGAGTACATAAAAACGTTTTAACTTGTCTCTAAAATAATGTTCTGTAATATTCTCCTTGCCCCAAACACCCCTCTGTGAATGAAATAATTGTACTGCGGATAGGCTGCCTATCTGGTGCTTTTGACTGCAGGCTTTTGTGAATGTTTACAGATATGGGTCAAGTTCTTCTCTCCCTTATACTCATAAACAAACTGGTTCTCTGTGCTTTTCAGCTAAAAACTACAACCTGATGGTGCTTATGTTATCCTGTGAATATAAGTGGGAGTAGAATTTGGACCATGGAATTTTTTTAGTGTTTTTCCTTGGAAAACGTACTTGATTTTAAAGGCATATAGCTAAATTAACTGTTATGATGCAGCAAATAGAAAGGTCTTGCTTTGTTAGTGAAATTCAGTTGTGCACTCTTCTAATAATGTTAGTACCTGTGGCACTGTGTAACACATCATTGAATATCATCTATTTAAGATATACTCTTGATCATGTTCCAGAGACAGTAGAGATGAATGATATTCAATAATGTGATTAAATTAAAGTGTAGAGGTTACTACACTGTAGAAAAGTTCTGCACCTAGAGTTTTACTTTTTTAAAGATTGATTCTGCTGGGAGATGTTGCTAATGTATTTTCTTTCAAGATGTGAACAAACTTTTTTAGAACGTTAACGGAAATTACTGTGTTGCTTTTTAACATAATTTTTTTAAATAAAAAGTTTACAGTCATGGCAAAAAAGGCTTTGCTGACTATTTACGTATTTGCGTAAAATACAAATAAATAAACTTGTTTTTCCTAAGATACTTTTCATGTTTGGTCTTGCTTATGCCGTTTCTTTATGATGCAGAAATACCCTATTAATTTTTAGGTGAAAAATTTGACAACAATTGGGCAGTCTTGTATTTTAATAGTCAAATTTACGTATGTTAAACCTAAACATAAAAACATTGTGCTCTTATATTTTGCTTATTTTGTGGAACCTGTTGAATTCTGATGATTCTCCACTCTGAACTGTTTTTAAAATTGATGTCTTATATCTTGACTAAAGAAATCTGTGGAAGAAATCACTACCATGTTTTATTATACTTTCCTGCTCATTTTTTTCATAACT
Source organism: Neodrepanis coruscans (assembly GCA_013400695.1). NCBI lineage: Eukaryota > Metazoa > Chordata > Aves > Passeriformes > Philepittidae > Neodrepanis > Neodrepanis coruscans. The sequence goes on from VYZS01038690.1 coordinate 42,466, forward strand.
AGGTCAATCA
>VYZS01038694.1:324-10328 GCA_013400695.1 Neodrepanis coruscans
GTAAAAGTAGGTAAACTTTGTTTCACTAGAAGCATGCCTTTTGTATAAAGAAGTAAGTTTATCGCTTAAGCTTTTGGTGAGATTTCCATTGTGTAAGAAAGAAGTTCAGTATATTTAGGAACATGAGACAGGTGACATCAAAATAAGAAAAGAGCATATAGCAAACAGCTTGCTTGAGGTCTTAAAAAAGCTTAAAAGGGCTTGCATACTATTTACATGTGTAAATATTCCATGTAAAAGTTATATTGCACTATCCATTTGTTTTTTTAGATACAAGTGTTAGAAGCTGCAGCTTCTCCTTAGTGGTGCTATGAGAACTGCAAGTGTTGCAACACTGGAATTGCAGTAGGTTTATAGTCCTACCATATTGAATAGTTCTCCAGCTTCTGTTGGTTCTGTTGGTAATTTTTACCAAAATGATTCCAAAATTTTGGTCTTTCTGGTCAACAATGAGGTGAAATGGCATCGAAATGTAATGTAGTAAGCTTCTTTCCCTTTGTCACCAACATTGAGACTGGTGATGGGAAAAAGTAAGTGTAGAGAACAACTCCAATGACCAGTTTTGAGTCAGTCTGTGTCTAGACTACTGAATTAAACATGCCTGGAAACTTTCCTTGATGCTTAGGGCCAGCTGGCACAAAGTGGCTTGTGCTGGTGTATGCTCACCCACTAAAGCATAGTCTGCATGTAAACTGTCTATTTGTGAAGGGTGCTCAAACCTTTTCACTGCTGAATAGTGCCTGGAAATTGGCTGCCAGACTCTGGGTTGATGCGGGCCAAAAGCATGCCAGGGAGTTTTTTAACAAATTACTGGTTGTCTCCCTCAGTGATGAGGAACACTTCCTGACCTTGACTTCCTTTTCTTCTCATACTTTTGCTTCCTGTTAGAAAAAAAGCTGGTCAAAGAAAATAATAAGCAGGAGTAAGAAGAGACACTTTTAAACTTCTCTATCAAAGGAGCAGTAGCTCTTAGAGTAGCACTGCTTCACTTAGTCCGGTTTACTGCTCATATCTCTAGAGGAATGTAGGAGAGGCAGGTGGAGCCTAGGGGGAGTGCTGAGAGGGTTTCACATGTCCTGCTGACTTGCAAGAATCGCATGATTTTGCTGAAAGGTCTCAAAAGGTTCTTTTGTTCTCAAAAAGAGTCTATCAAACGCTTAATTTGAGTATTTTTCGTTGAAAAAGTTTCATGTTGTGATGATAATGTATCTTAAAGGAAAGAGTTGTTTCAGGAGCACAGTATGAAAGAATGTTTAAAGGAGATAAGTAAATGGCTTATCTAACCTTCTGACAACGTGCAGGAGGAGAACCATAGGTTTAGTAGACCTTCCTGATATAGAAGAAATTAATGAAGGTAGTGTTTTGTTTTAATATGCAGTCATTTTTGTTTTGGATTGCTCTTGTGCAAAATGCTTTATATAACTAAACATTTTTGTCAATTTTGTCAACTACAAATCTGTCTGCTTAGAGTATTTACTAAATGGCGAATGAGCACAGGTTTCATAGTGTGTTCTTAAAGCTTTCTAAATGTCATACCCAATACCCTCAGTCTTTTATAGCTTTATTTTACATCTACACTTTGGTCTGTTATTTTTGCAGAGGATGACAAATAGCAGCAGCTCCCCTAGCCTTCTCAATGACAGTGCCAAGCAGTATGCAGGCCATGGTAAGTATTTTAAAAGTAATGCTGTAAAAGTATGTTTGGAAATTTAAGAGATTCACTTCTGCAAAACTGGGACTTAAGAAAGTTTTATTTGTCCTCTGATTTTATTTGAGGTGCCGTAGAACTTTATTTTTTAGCAGTAGTATAATGTGTGATTAGTCTTAAAAAATTGAAATGCAACTGAACTAATGAGTTTTTATCCTTCTCTTTGCTCTGGGGGGAAGAAATAAAAAAGTTCGTTATTGGTCTTGTCATTTCAAGTGAAATGCTAGTTCCGATAGCCATTGTAAAGCACTGATGGCATTTATGCTATCATATGGTGAAGCATTTATGTTGCTTCACCTTTTTATTGTGCTTGTTGAGTAAGTTTTTGTGTGGAATTAATAAACATGTGTTTTCCCTTAAATTTAGGGTGTACAGATTTTGTGAAATGTGTCACATTAAAAATCATCAAGTACTGCAAGCAGTACTTTACCTCTTACAATTTTTTCCCTGCTGTAGGGATCATGGTTTTCAACTGAACAAAATGTCTTGATAATCCAGGCCTACATACTCTCTGTTGTGGAGGTTATATTGAGCTTTATAATGTGCTCTTCTGAACCACTGCGGATTAATTCAGCTGTAGCTGTCAAATTAAGTTGTTTAAAGAGGGTACTGCTCCCTTATGGCAAAGACATACCTTTAAAATAAATGTCTGCTTTGAAAATTGCTGTGTAAATTGTGTTCTAGAAATCCATTTGCATGTCTGACCTGCAGCTAGTCTGCTTACTACAGTTACAATTTTTTGTAATTTTTTACTGTCATTTTTTACAGTAATTACTGTAAAATGAACTTGCTTGAAAGTCAAAATTTGTGGGAAGTTGGGTTTTTTTTTTGTCCTAGTTTATTTCCAGTAGGCTTTGAGATTAACTCTGCTTCCTTTGTCCCACTGAGCAATTAGCTATTCAAGGCAGTGAAGGTCTCCAGTTTTAAATGCAGTTGGTTTGACTGTGACAGGTCGAAGTGATAGTGGTACATGTGAAGGAGAAAAACCAGACTGACTTTTGGAAATCATTTTAAATTCTATTATGTCTCAGATCCTTTCCCTGTTTCCTCCCTGCCCAAATAGTGCTTCACTTGTAGAATTACCCTTTTAGGGAGTATTTGGAGAAAGCATTTAATTGAAATAGCAATGTTTACAAATGGCAGTCATCTGCTAATTTGACAGCTCTACCCATGCAGTTTGAAGTTTTAAGTTGCATCTGTGATTGTTACACAGTTTTTGGTACTTCAATTCTGGAAAGGATACACAGCGACAAAATGATAAAAAGTTGCTAACAGAATGTAGACTTGGTTCTGATTTAAGTTTGTACAGAACAGTGACAAGACAAGCAAAATTCACATCACTATATATATAAGACTGTTATACAGAAGACTGCAAATTTCAGGTAACTGGAGATCATAGTGTTGTAGGATCCTTTAGGTTGGAAAAGACCTTTAAGACTGAGTACAACTGTTTTCCCAGCACAGCCAAATCCACCATTAAACAACATCCCTCAGTGCTGTATCTATGCCATACCTCTAGGGATGATGACTCATGCACTTGCCAGAGCAGCCTGTTCCAGTGCTTTTCAACCCTTTTGGAGAAGCTTCTGCTGAATTAGAAACATTGTACTATATCATCTGCACTGTCAAAAGATGACATGTAAGTGCACTCACAGCAGGTTTTCTGATCAGATGAAGGCATCAAAATGCGAGGTGGACTTTAAATAGTGTCAACAGCAATTAAAGTTACTAAATTCTGCCCATGAGCACCATTTCAATTAAACAGTTGGACAGAATTTAATAAATGTTGTGGTTTTTAACAATGTGGTTGCTAAACTTAACTTTGTATAGTGGGTTGACCCTGACTGGATGCCAGGTATAGTCACTAAAGCCACTCTCTCACTCCTCTCTGCAACTGCACAGAGGAGAGAAAATAAAAGGAAGGATTCATGAGTTGAGATGAGGACCAGAGGAGATCACCCACTGATCACCGTTGTGGAAAAAACAGACTCAAAGTCGGTATATTAGTTGAATTTACTACTAACAGAATCAGAGCTTGAGAATGAGAAGTAAAATCTCATCTCCCCCACCCCCCAGTCCTTTCCAAGTTCTACTTCCTCTCCCTCCAGCAGTGCAGGGAGGTGGGGTATGAGGGTTACAGTCAGTTGTTGTTTCTGCTGCTCCTCAGGGAGAAGAGTCCTTCCACTGCATCCCGTGGGGTCCCTCCCATGGGAGACAGTCCTTCACAAACTGCTGCTACATGCTGGGTCACTTTTCCATGGGGTGCAGTCCTTTAGGCAAAGGCTGCTCCAGCGTGGGTTCCCCACAGGTCACAAGTCCTACCAGAAAATCCTGCTCCGGTGTGGGGTCTTCTGCCCATGGATCAGCAGGTCTCTGCCAGGACCCTGCTCCAGTAAGGGCCTCCCACAGGGTCACAGCCTCCTTCAGGCATCTACCAGCTCCAACATGGGCTTCTCCAAGGGCTGCAGGTGAATCTCTGCACCCCTGTGGTCCTTCATGGGCTGCAGGGGCACAGCTGCTCCTCCATGGTTTGCACCACTGGCTGCACAGGAACCTCAGCTCCAGCACGTGGAGCTCCTCCTTCTTCACTGACCTTGGTGTTTGCATTGTTGTTCATGTGTTCTCACTCTGCTAGTCTCTGGCTGCAGTCTTCCTCTGTCAAAGAACATTTTTTCTTTCTTCTTAAATATGTTATCACAGAGGTGTCACTCCTGATTGGCTCAGCCTTGGCTAGGGACAGGTCTGGCCTGGAGCCAGCTGGCATTGGNGCCAGGTATAGTCACTAAAGCCACTCTCTCACTCCTCTCTGCAACTGCACAGAGGAGAGAAAATAAAAGGAAGGATTCATGAGTTGAGATGAGGACCAGAGGAGATCACCCACTGATCACCGTTGTGGAAAAAACAGACTCAAAGTCGGTATATTAGTTGAATTTACTACTAACAGAATCAGAGCTTGAGAATGAGAAGTAAAATCTCATCTCCCCCACCCCCCAGTCCTTTCCAAGTTCTACTTCCTCTCCCTCCAGCAGTGCAGGGAGGTGGGGTATGAGGGTTACAGTCAGTTGTTGTTTCTGCTGCTCCTCAGGGAGAAGAGTCCTTCCACTGCATCCCGTGGGGTCCCTCCCATGGGAGACAGTCCTTCACAAACTGCTGCTACATGCTGGGTCACTTTTCCATGGGGTGCAGTCCTTTAGGCAAAGGCTGCTCCAGCGTGGGTTCCCCACAGGTCACAAGTCCTACCAGAAAATCCTGCTCCGGTGTGGGGTCTTCTGCCCATGGATCAGCAGGTCTCTGCCAGGACCCTGCTCCAGTAAGGGCCTCCCACAGGGTCACAGCCTCCTTCAGGCATCTACCAGCTCCAACATGGGCTTCTCCAAGGGCTGCAGGTGAATCTCTGCACCCCTGTGGTCCTTCATGGGCTGCAGGGGCACAGCTGCTCCTCCATGGTTTGCACCACTGGCTGCACAGGAACCTCAGCTCCAGCACGTGGAGCTCCTCCTTCTTCACTGACCTTGGTGTTTGCATTGTTGTTCATGTGTTCTCACTCTGCTAGTCTCTGGCTGCAGTCTTCCTCTGTCAAAGAACATTTTTTCTTTCTTCTTAAATATGTTATCACAGAGGTGTCACTCCTGATTGGCTCAGCCTTGGCTAGGGACAGGTCTGGCCTGGAGCCAGCTGGCATTGGCTTTGCCAAACATGGGGGAAGTTTCTGGCAGCTTCTCACAGAAGCCACCGCTGTAGTCCCCATGCTGCCAAAAGCTGACCTTTTTTCTATACAGAAATAAGTTAAAAAATATAAAATTTCGTTACATATATATGCATATATATAAAGTGGTGGTTTTACATTCTTTTTATAGATCCACTAACTTCACCGAATTCATCCTTGTTTAATGACTTTGCTGCCCTCAGCGTGTCTCAAAGGAGGAAGGTAGGCAACAACTAAATCTTAAGTAGCACATTTGTATATCAGTTGACAGGGAAGGAGATATTGAATAACTTGAAATGCTAAGTGAAATAAGGATAATTCTTCTGATGTTAATAGATTTATTTTAATATGTTGCTGCTGATATAAATAAGATCTTACCTACTTCATTTTTGCTACATCAGATAGGACTGCTGCTGTTATTAAGGAATATTACAGGCACTTGTAAACTGAGGTTTATAAGAATGCTTTGAATATGAAAATTAGTATGTATCCCATTGATTTTGAAAACAAATTATTTTTGTTCTGCTGTGGAACAAGTGACCTGCAAGCCTTCGTGGTAGCAATTTCAGTATAAGTTAAGAATTGTTCTCCTATTTATTTGTACATGACATGATATTAATTATAACAGTTTGAAATGCATTTAGTTTAAAAGACATTCTGATATAATTGGGAAGCTGAGATTTGAGGGTTTTCCCCTCCCCCCTCTAATCTGCATTGAGAAATCTTTCTTTTTCTGAGGGATAGACAGTACATTCAAACACCTTTGACCTGCAGCAATGCGTGTTGTGATGTTTTCCAATTATACACTTGGAAACGCAGTGGCTGGAACAAGAGACAAAAGTTTGATAACGCCAGAATCCCTTCTCATTTTTGTGAACTGTCACTTTTCAAAAAAAGACATTATCTTCTTCCAACCAGTTATTAAGTTTTACTTTCACTGATGACTCTCATGTTTTACTACTTTCCTATAGTAAATAATGAAAGCAGGCTACATCAGCATGCTCTGTATCATTCCTGCAGGCAAAGATTGAGCTTAAAAACAATTACTGTAGTAGTTGGCCCATCACGTTGTTTCTTAGTATTTAAATGCTATTGTAGAACATTAATTTTCTAATATTATAATGTATCCAAAATACATGGAATATCTGCCTTGCTCTTTTCCTTAATGCCGGTATAGTGCCCTGGAAGTTGGATGTAAACAACTGTAAATGTGTTGCTTATCCACTTACTCAGGCTGGTAAGAGTGAAACTACTCATACAGTCCTTTTTAATATGCTCTTCAATAACTGATAAATATACATACATATGTTTTTCCCTGTGTGTAAATTTGTGCTTATGTGTATAAACCACATGCACTGAAGAAAACGAATGATGATACAGAAGTATTGCAAGAGTGACCTCTACCTCTAAAAATTACTTCAAAGCTAATTAAACAGTACAAAATGAAAACAAACCAATTAATGTATGAATGTAAAGCACAAATAGCTCAAAACTCAGACACTAATTTTAGAGTCTTTTCTGACTTGGCCAGAAAAAAAGGCGCAAATTAAGTCACTTGCTGCTAAAATAGTATCAAGAATAAGATTTATCTGTGAAATTGACGACTAGTTAATATTTCAGACGTAACTGGCATTAATTGAGAGAGGTTTGGCTTTTGCTTTGCATATTAATTTTTTGTTTATTATTACTGCTATTTTGTAATATGTTTATATTAAGGGTTGTTAAATACTAGTAATGGGGAAGTTTTCATGTAATACTACTTGAACTGTCTAAATCTAGGCATCCAGGCTCCCTCTATAGTCAGCAGAGAGAGATGAACGGCTTACAGAAACATTCAGCTCACATTGAGAAAAGCATTTTGGAAAAGACTGGATGGCTGTGACTTTAAGTGAATTAAGAATTGGTGGCTGATGTTATGAGAAATTAATTACAGTTTTGTAACTGACTTTTGCTGCCCCTCCAATACATTGCAAATAGTCATAGATGTAGGTTCTTCATATTTTTAGTAATTTTCTAGTACAATATTCAAATTGTATGAAGTGATTTCCTTAAAAGCACTAAATGATTGAGTGCCAGGTATTTAAAAGCTTGTGTGATTCACCCCTCACCCCCCCATTAACTTTTAGAGCTTGAACAATATGATTTATTGGGGCAGTGCTTCATGCCTGTTGTATAAAGGGAGCCTTGGTGACTAGTTCAAATGTAGGTGTTTCCAACATCTACTGTTTGAAAAAACCCTTCATTTTCTTGCTGAGAGCCCAGGTCTAAGGTTTTGTTTGTTCTGAACTAGCTGGCAAAACCAGCATTTCCTTCGTTTATCACTGACTTGGAGGACAGATATAATACAGTCTTGGTAAGTGAATAAAGAGCGATTGCTTTCCTTTACAAATTAGAATTGTGGTATTTTAAATATTTGGAAGTATTAAGTTATTTGCAACTGTAAAAACTGCATGTTTGTGTTCTGTAAAATTGTAGATAGTTTCTGTAAAAGTATGTAGTATGTAGCTGTATTAAGCAAGTTTGATTGTCTCTGAATATTGCTGATGGTGTATACTGGCAGCCCTTTAATAATGGGCAAGCCATATGAACAAACATTTAGTATCAATAAAACATTAAAGATAAGATTTGATGATTGTAATTTTGAATATCCTTGCTTTTTAGTTAGACAACTTTTTTGAAACTAGTTAGTGTGATTAGGCTATATCAGTTGTGTTTGATTATTTTGATGTTTAAAGACGTTCTACTTTCTGTTTAAAAAGTAAACATAGTCTTTGAATTTTTATGAACATTTTTGAGGTAATTATCTCTGTTTAGAAATTATTAAACTGCATTTTAATTTTAGATTTCAGGAAAGCTAAGATTACTATTTAAAGACATTTTTATAGGATACTTAAAATGAAATCAAAGGAGCTAAGTATTTCTGTAGATGGAGCCTTGATGGAGGTTCTGTCAACTGTAAAACCTTCTGGATTTACTGTCCGATTGTTGTAACTCCTCATGCAGTAAGACAAGCAACCTTAAAGTGAATTTCCTATAAGAGCTTTTCAGGTAAGTATCAATCTACAATGCACAAATAGGATTTATGAAGCATGGAACAAATGCTAGAGTTAGTAATAGACTAACACTCTTTCCAAGAATAATGATGTCATGCTTATTTCATTTTTCTTCGAGTATGTGTTATGCTTGTTAAAAATAGGGTGGCATTCTGAACTTGAACTTCTCATGTGTTTTTCCTAAATTGACATTAGCCATGATGTAGAAAAGTGCTCCTCTAAACCTGAAATGATCTGGCTGGAAAAATCCCTGCATTCATTTTGGTGGTTCTGGTAAACAGTTCATAAAAACATATGTGTCATAACTCATCACAATCTGCTGCCAAAGACATGTCAATTTAATGCACTAAAAAGAAAATACATTATGAAACTTTAGTTTAAATTTGTTCTGAGACTGTTGCCACCAATCCAGGCTAAAGGATTCTCCTACTTATCACTGGTCAGCCTTACAGAACAGTGAAAAACGTTGCTTCTACATTTTACTTTGTTTTTTTATACCTTCAATCCTCATGAAAACTGAACTCTTATGAAAAGTTTCTAACATTGACTTAACTCCATTTCATTTTTTCAACTGTTCAGTCACACCTAGAGGAGGTCCATTAAGGAGAGAATTACTTTAGTTGACAGGCTGCAAGGGGTGAACCAGCTGCTGTAGTGAGCAACTTTAAATGCAATTTTAATGCTGCTGTTTATGTATTTTGAAGAATTTTTTTTTTCTAGAATGCCTTCAATTGGTTTTAGTTGAGTAGAAGCCAGGACATAGAGTCTAAACTAGATTAGAATGGAAAGTATAGGAGAGGTTAATTGAACTGAAGTTCACCAAGAACAGAGTGCTGTTACTTAGAGCTCTTTATGGAGATCTACAGCAAGTGAAAGTGGACAGCAGACTTAATTCATTTACTTTGATCAGCAGAAATAAATGTAGAAATGATAGAAAATGATTTGAAACAAAAGACTGCCTGTAAGACTAATCTGCATATATGCAAGCTTTTTAATGAGCACAAGGAGAGTTTGCCCTCTCAAGTTAAAACAATAATAGTAACCTGAAGTCCTATGGAAACCAAATTCTTAAAACTTTAGTGGTTGCTATTTTATTTTAGAGTGTTCTGTCTTTTTTCTAGTTTTGTTACCTGTTGGAAGCTATATTTCTCTCCAACTTCCTGTTTCCGGCTCTATGTACCTGGTCATTGTATACTTCAGTGGCGTTCATTGAGAAGCCATATTTGCCATGTTTGGTCTTGCTGTATTTACCTTTAATGAAAATGTGCCAAGACAGTTATTTCATCTTTCAAATCCTCCTGCATGCCATCTCAGGAGCATGAATCCTGTTCTGCTAAGTTGAGGGGTCATTACCAACCATTGTACCATTGTGTTGTAAATGGCAGAATTATGGCTGCACAGACTTTGTAATGTACTTGGGCTAAATTTATATTTCAAATCAGAAGTTTTCCTTCTGGGATTATCCACCTCTACTGCAATAATAAAACATTACAGATTGTGAATCATGCAAGAAAAGATTGTTGCAGGAATGTAAAGA
>VYZS01038705.1:5798-21090 GCA_013400695.1 Neodrepanis coruscans
TATGAAAAGAATAAGTAATCCTCTCCTGACATTAGAAGTTGAGAAGTTGACCTAAAAGTCTCTTAGACCTCTGCTAAACTGCTCCTCAGTCAAATTTCTATAATTTCCCCTAATCTACTTAGGATCTGGAATAATGGATGTCTCCCATGTTTTGAGTGCTGCACAGACAGTGTTGTGCAAACACAAAACATGTACATGTCATAAAACAGACCATAGCAGTCATGTTCAGTATGAATAAAAATAAAAAGAAGTGTGTGATCAACATTGGGATGTGAAAAATGCACACTAGACCCAGCATACCAGCTGCCTTTTCATAGTCGTATTTTTTGACTGTGACACTCATTAGTTTTAAACAAAATACTATAATTTATTTAGAAGAGCGCTTTACAAACAGAACCACAAGGAAGAATGTTTAAATATATTTTTTATAAGACACTAAGCTGCACGAGACAAGAATTGTTGCTTTAGCCACATTNAAGCCTAGAAAAGAAACTTGCGGATACAGTGATTCACAGAAGATGCAAAGCTAGAAACAGCCCTATCTTAGTACATTCTCCAGGAAGATTTGAGTTCTTTCCAGAACAAAAATCTCGGCCAACCATGGCAAGATGAATCATTTTCTATTTGTGTCATTATTTTCTGTACTAAATTTGTAGATTTGTGGTCTGTTCTTCACCATCATTCCCAGAAGTATCAAGGACCTTGACACAGTCTTTTCGAAGATAGCACAAACAGGTTTTCCACATCAAACAATCAAATGGGTACCGATTCCCTGTGTTTTTAATATGAAATGTGGCAGAAACCCTCTTAGATCTCTGCAAACAATTTACTAATGGCATCAATAAAAACAAATCTGGTAATGTCTTCTTGCATTTGTTACTACACACACCCATAACAGAAAAANATTCCGTGTAAGAATTGTAAGAAATGCCTGTCATAATTTCATCCCATTCTACCTTGCCAAGGAACTACTCCTGTGTTTTTTATCCCGAGTATAGACCAGCTTTGTAAAGCATAATGGCACTGCAGGCTTTATTCCTACATGTTCAAACCAGCAGATTAAAAACCTGCACCATATGAGACGAGTGGCCACTGAAAGGAGTCATAATTTTCAAAATCATGGCTGCTGAGTGTATACAGTGCTAGGGGAAGGAAAGGACACTTCGAGACTCTTGTTAGCCTTGTTGGGCAGTTGGGGCTGTTTGTGTCTCTTCTTTAGGGAAGGGTTGAAAGAGGCCTTGTGCTGTTTATTTTTTTAATACGTCCCATGCCCTTAATAGGATTTTGCAAATTTGTGTTTCATATTTCATCTTAGTCAGCATTAAGACAAAATATAATTTTACTTATGTTCACAAACCATTTCCCTCAAGGCTTTTTTTTCAGTTCTGAATTCCCTTTCATATAATTGTTCAATCTGTCAGCCATCCAATTTGTCTGGTTATATATATATATATATATCTGGTTTTGTGAAGCCTAGAAAAGAAACTTGCGGATACAGTGATTCACAGAAGATGCAAAGCTAGAAACAGCCCTATCTTAGTACATTCTCCAGGAAGATTTGAGTTCTTTCCAGAACAAAAATCTCGGCCAACCATGGCAAGATGAATCATTTTCTATTTGTGTCATTATTTTCTGTACTAAATTTGTAGATTTGTGGTCTGTTCTTCACCATCATTCCCAGAAGTATCAAGGACCTTGACACAGTCTTTTCGAAGATAGCACAAACAGGTTTTCCACATCAAACAATCAAATGGGTACCGATTCCCTGTGTTTTTAATATGAAATGTGGCAGAAACCCTCTTAGATCTCTGCAAACAATTTACTAATGGCATCAATAAAAACAAATCTGGTAATGTCTTCTTGCATTTGTTACTACACACACCCATAACAGAAAAAAAATTGATTTGTTTTTACCTTCTTTTCAATTTAATGTCATCTTGACTAGAAGCAGATTTATCTGTGCCTGTACAGTTTTCGGGCAAAGCTGGTAAAAAGCGCCGTGTGATTCTGTGATAACTGCTGTTAAGATAATGCAAAATCTCTACAGATGAAACAGAGGTGTGCTAGATTGGTTTTCTTTTTCTGAACTCTGACATTTTTTTCTGTCATTTCAATTTCCCAGCGAAACCAAAGAGAGTTACATTTGGGCAGTGTAATTGACTAATTCTGTAGCACCCAGGGCAAATTCCAATGTATGAAAAAGAAAAAAAAATGGAAAATTATGGTATTGACTGACTGTGAATGCTCTGCAGTAATAAATTGCTAGTTACAAAAACAGGCAGTCCAATGCATTTAGAAATACTTTGCTCTGAATTGTGATGACAATTAAAATCTCCATGCATTTTTGTGAAAGTAAGTTTTCAAAACATTTGATTAGTAGACATAAAGATAATCTTGAAAATATCTGTGTAGGCAGGAGCAAATTATCACACTAGATACCAGCTGCTGTGATCTTATCTGATGTAATATAATAATTGAATATAATAATTTAAAAACTCACATAACAGATCTTGAACTAAATGTTTCAAAAGATGGAAGAGTTGAAGTAAATTATTTAATAGTTCTTCAGTTAAAATGTATTTAAAATTTGCCAGTCATCTGACATATCCTAATTTTGTTGAAACACACTCAGAAAACATTGTTCTGTCAAAAGTTGTTTGATTGACTCTAGGAAAAATTGTTTAACAAGTAAGACAATGCATTTGAATCTTCCACATACAGCAAGCTATAATCCAGAGAATATCTCTGAGTAGAACAATAAGTATACTTGTTGGAGTAGCATTGTATTACTATGAGGACTTCAGTTTTACTGCGCACTGACTATCCACAGTGGTTCTCCAGACTTCTCTGAAGATATGATGCATTCACATATAGTAAATTAAGAATATCAGTTCACCTGTGGAAAAGACAGTCTGAATAACACCATGCCAAACACAAACCATCACGTCAGAAGAGGCATATATATACAGGCATGTGATGCAAGAAGTTAACTTCCCTTGTCATGTTTTGAATTTGTAGCTAGAAAAAAGGTTAATAACGTCAAAGTTCAGGCTGTTGCTGGACTGTTCTTACAAAGTGTCAAAACTTTCTCTCTCTCAAGTAAGCTTTCTCTCCAGCAACTAAGCTGGAGATGGGCAAGGGGCTGGGAAGGGTCATAGGTAGGACAGGTGTCCCCAGCTGATGAAGGAAGTGTTTTTTGATACAAGACACCATGCTTAGCAGTAAATTTCAGGGAAAGAAGTAGAAAGGGAAGACAACCGAGTTTATGGCATTTGTCTTGCCAAGCAACCATGAACTATCATTATCTCAATCCATCAATCTTGTCTTCTATTTCTTCCCAGTCCCACAGGAGAGTGGAGTAAGTGAAATGCTGGATGGTTGTTTGGCTCTTGGCCAGGATCAACCAATATTTCATTTCAGTGCTGCTGTTTCTTGATGTTTCTTGTGTTGGAAAGGTGACCCACCAACTTCCCATCTTTCTGTCTCTCAGGTGCAATTGAACATCTTACTTTGACCCACTGGTCTGCTGCACCTTTCTATTGAAAAGTTTGCAGGGAGAAGTACTTTTATTATTACTGTTGGGTCAGCTGATACATTTGAAAAAAATCAAGGGCAAGCAAGCTAATATTTTCTAAAACAGAGCAACAAATGCAAAACCACAGCACCTCCAGCTCAGAGTCACGGATATGGGGTGACAGGAGGCTGAGGAGCTGCCAGCGAGAAAGTGCTTGCAGGGCTTGCCAAGCACTGTGGACCCATCACGGGTCACCAAGCAGGGCAGCCACCTTAACCACTGCACAGGGCATTGAAGAGAAAGCGTGGACAGTGCTGCCTGTCCCCTGGAGCTAGGAGATAGGAAGTCCCATGGCAGGGCAGAGCAGGGTGGGAGGTGTGAGCCACACACTGAGTGCTGCAATCTAGAGGCCTGTGGCATTCACACTATTTACACCACGGATGGAGTTTGGCCTTGGCCAGCTCTGAAAGGTATGGGCATACATATGTGCTCTACCTGAAATCACAAGGCATGGTAAAGAATTCCTGTCACTCAGTGAGGAGATGGTCTATTATTTCTGAAGTCGTCTTTGCAAAAAATACCCTCCCATAATCACTAAGGACAAAATGAAACTGCTATTTAAACACTATTTTCCCATTTGTGTTTGACAAATCTTAGCAGTTTAAATACTGATAGGAAATTTTTGTCATGCTTTCTCTTAAAAATGAAGCATTAAGAAAGTTCAGTCCTTTTCACGGCAGTGTGGCATTCATAGAAAAAGGTTATGAGTTGATTTCCCACTTCAGTTTTCTATCTTCTATTTTTTTTTAAGGCTGACAATCATTTTTATGTTAAAAGCAAATTAGGAGGTCTTCTCTGTTATCTTGTATGAAATAAAGAACTGGACAAAAGAGCCCTAAATAGCAATTTCATGCTGTGATAAAAGATCGGAAATTATCATCTGTATCTCTTGGAATGGATCTTAATCATTGCTAAGTGGAATAACAGAAAAAAGTAAAATTGACAATATGTCTCCATGGATCTTTACAGTCACATTAAGACTCAAAAAGCCTGATGTCTAAGTACAATCAAGAATACTGATGTCCAATTGCTTTCTGATCCGTAGTAGGAAATAGGAAATAGGAAAGTTGCAAAGTAGTAAAATATACTAGAACATTCAGACCTTCAGAGTATCAGTCTGCTCCATCCCATACTGTGTATAAGTATTCAAAGCAGTTAGAGAAACTGTGAATGATCTACAGATTAGTGTCCAGAGCAGTTTCCTTCAGAAAGAGTTAGAGGAGTAATTTAGGCTCTCAGGTCCCATTTGCATAACTACATGGATGCTAAAAGCCTGGTCCCAGACACATCCAGTGTTTCAATGGGAATTGAAACTTCTGAAAGCAATACTGGATGTCCAAACTCCTGACATCCTTTTAAAAATCTCATGAAGTCTCTTCACCTTCTGCTGCCTGATGCTCATAAGGACATGGTACAAAGTCATTTGACATTCTTGGAAACCTTATTGACTTCTTACATGTGCCAAGGTTGACACATCACTAACAGATGACAGGTTTTCTCAAAATATTTTAAAATAGGAAAATAGATATGTAGTTAGAAATCATATATCTCAGAATTCTGTTTTCCTCTGGTTATAAACCCTAAACTGATAATCTTCAGATTTTCTCTAAAAAATTTTGAACCCTGTAGCTAGAAATCTATTCCTGGATTCTGTAATGTGGACCTAACATGGGCATACTAGGATTCAGGCAGCTCAACAGACTTAGGTTTCTAAATTCTAATTAAAAGGACATTTGAGATTTTGCAGTTAACCCTGTCTCCATCACTTCTATTAAAATACAGGCTTAGGCATAGTACTCCCCCTACAAATGCAATGTTAAATGTTTCTTCATCTTTTCTATTAAATCAGTGCTAAGAAACAGAAAGCAGTTGAAGATAGAGTACTTAGAAAATATGAGGTGGGAGACTTGCACAGGGTGGGAGAAAAATGGGTTCAGGGTCATCTCTCCAGGCCAGATTACATATTTTGCACAAAACAGTAAGAAACACATGCAGCAGCTGGGAGTAAGTACAAAACCAGAGCTGCACTTTTGGAGGTGAGGACCCCAACCAGCACATCACACAACCCCTCCTTGCTGTTACTGTCTAACCTAATTCTGTCAGCTGTTTGGTAGCACAGGTTCATCCAGAAGAGGAGAAAACAACCCACTCATATCAGCAGTTTTAGGTACTTCCACAAAAAAATGGGAAAGGAATAAAGTCCCTCATTTTCCACCAACTGAAGACACTGAAAGTGTCTCCAGCACATCTTACCGGTGCCTTCTGGGCAGCAAAAATCTTTCCTGCTGTGCCCAGTGGTTACTCTGGTTCCCATCTCAGAGCAGCCATCTCTCCTCAGACAGTAAGCCTTTTATACCTGAACATTTACTGTCTCTTGCCTTAACTTTCCTTTCTTGATGTTTAAAGTATTTTTCTGATAGATACAGTAACTGACACTTCTTAAAACCTAGATGCAGACAAGACCCTGCCTCTGTGTCACATAAAATTGCATTGGCTATGAATAATAATTAGCATAAAACATGGAAATTAAAAATAGGCACTTCTGTTTCCTATGTGTGTCAAGCAAGGAGGTGGCAAGACAAGACTTTCATTTTGCTCTGTGATAAGCCAAACTGGAAGTTGTCCCAGTTTCAATACCAAGAGTGCATCTCACCCTAAAAACAGAAGTTCCTTTGATGAATAAAGGTTTGGGGGCAGCAACCATTTTTTTCACCTTATTGACCTTGTAAAAACCATAGGAAGATGTTTTCAGATGCAAGTACACTTAAGATTTAAAAAAAAAAAAAGAAAAAAACAAACCATAAAATTAAGAATAAGCTCCTTCTGCACTTACCTGCCAAATCCACAGGCAGGATTTCATCCTTTCTCACTGCAATTAAGGATCTTACTGGCATATAAGACTGTCCATTTACTTAATGCTCAGCTATAAGTGGCACAGAATTTATTAAAGAAACACAGATATCTGCAGTCAGGACCTGGTAGGAAAAGTACAGTTCAGTCCTATTTTAAAATTAAGAATTATGTGTATGCCCTGACACAGCTCTCTTCCCAAGGAGGAAAACTGTGTTTAAATTCACATGAAAGGAAAGGACCCTCAAATAACTTCGATTCCACCACTATCAATTTAGGTTAAAAAAAAAATCCTCAAGGATTTGTTATGGGGATGAAGCATGAAGGGGCTTGGCCTGATTGTTCCTCCTCCCCCTCTGGATTTCCAAAGCCCACATTGAGGAAAAGAAGGGAAGGCAAAGGGCACTGGTGCTTTCAAGCACAGCAGTGTGCACTGTGCACACTCCTCAGAAGCAAAGCTGATGGGATTTCATCCTTTCTGTCCACTGAGGGGAGGAAAGAAATGGACCATAGAAATTAGAACTGGGAAAGACCACTAAGTCGTCCAGTCCATTTCCCTGCAAGCACAAGATTGTTCCCTGTGGTGCATTCCCAAGTGCTTTTTCGAGTCTAGATTTAAATGAATCAATTAGCAATGGGGCTTTCAACACCACCTTGGGAGACCATTCTAGCCTAATGGATCTCATTGTTAATAATTTCCACCAGTTATTCAGCCTGACTTTTATTTTCTTTGATATCATCTCAGGACCTCAGTTATACTGTTCTAAATTTAGTACCCACCTTTCTCCTCGGGGTTTACACTTTTCAGATACTCAGAAATACATTATGTTCATAGTTTGCATATATTTTTGTACTCTTACAGGATCACTTTTCTCTGCAGCCCCCAGCAGGTTCATCTCTGTTCTCTGATTCACAGCCACTTTGGTAACCTCCTTGCCATTCTTTTCTGAACTGGGAAATCCACCTTTTGAATGAGACTTAATGGAAAGATCTGCATAGGAATATCTTGCACTATCTTGTGAGAATCCTTTTTCAGGCACCTGTGATGTGATCAAACAGTACAACATGGGCTTGCATCAGAAAGGGGTTTTCCTTTCAGAAGAGGTGAATTTAGAATTTGTTTGCAAAAAAAAGCCCTCATATCCTGCCCCCTCTGCTGTGGTTTGTGTAAAAATTTACCATGCCTCGCTGTGAAAAAAGAGCCACAGCCACTCTCAGACAATACTCTGGCTCTTGCTTCCAGCACAGAGGGGTCAGAGGTCAGGGTAGAGAGGACTGTGACTCTGTCCCTGCTCCTTCACTGATGAAGAGCACTGCAAAAAACTCCTTCCCTAGGCAGTGCAGTCAGAGATAGGATTACTCAACATAAAAATAAGATAAGAAAATATGAAGCTCTCTGAGGCTCACTCTCCACCCTCTCTTTCCACAGAAATACAATATATTCAGTTCCATCATTTCAAAGACAAGGTTCCATTGATATCCCCAAGTATCTGTAACCTCACTGCTAGCTGCTTCTTTATTCCTATTATTCGCTAGCTGTGTATTTGCCTTTTGTTCAGACTTCTGCTATTACATTTCATAGGCCCTTAACATATGTCTTTCTTCCCAGATTTTAGTCAGCCGCTTCACATCAGCTGCTCCCATCCTCCTCAGGGCTGTTCCTCAGGATACCCAGTTGAGAGCTAGGGGATACAGTCAGGGTGCTCACTGAAGCCCCAGTGATGAAATGATCGCAGTCACCACCACTGGTAAAACAGAAAATGGAGAGAAAAAACTGAGCTACAGCAGAGTCTTTACAGCTGACAGATAAATGGATACTGTTTATAGACATAGACATAGACATACTGTTGATCATGCCAGCTGTACAGAGTTCTTCTCTTATGGCTATATATTCATTCTTTTTGGAATCATGAGTGTGGTTTTGTTCTCCATGTAGAGCTGGGGACAGCAGAGCTCTTTGTCAGGAGTACATATTCTACATTGAAACTGAAGGACAACATACACCATGCCACATATCCATCCCTCAGTCCTCAGCTCCTTCCTTTCACCTACATCGTTTTCACTCCTCTTGAAACCTCAGAATACAGGAGGTTCTAGTTGCATCACCAAATTGCAGGAAAAATAGACTAACAGACCTTGGTAAACACATCCCTCACTTCTAACCATAGACCTACTCCTTGTGTAAGCATTAACAGGAACAATGATTTCAACTTCCAGGGAAACGTGTCCTTCTCCTGATTTTTTTGAGGGAGAAGATGAGGAGAAGAGCTCTTCACCTCTCTCACAGAAGTATTTTCTGTGGGATGTTGCCCACTCCTGGGGTGTCAAGCAGCAGCCCACAGCCTGGCAGCACAGTCCCCACAGGGCTCTGCACGGGCTCAGGGACCTTCCATGGCACAGTGGGGAGCAGGACTGAGCCCATGGCTTGTCCTTGCCAGCAGCTTTTCCAGCATCACTGCCCATTCATGTCTTCACTATCTCTTATTACAAAATTAAAGCTATTCTAAGGATGTGGTAGAGCTGCCAGGGAAGAAGATAAGGGAAAATAATGCAGGACTTGTCAGTGCTATGTAACATGAAGAAATTTTCCTTCCCTAAACAAACTTGAAATGGAAACCTGAACTTATTCAGCTATGAGTAGAGGGTATTAAAAAAAACCCTCCTCTGTGATCAGAGCTCAATTAAGCTGCCTTGAAAATTATTCCAAATACACTTTTTTGCAGATAACAATAGACAATCCTTTTGACTGATTTGTTAAAAAAGGTAAAGAAAGAGCATAAAATTATTGCTTATCAGAGAGAGAAGCAACACCATTTAAAATAACATGAAATTGTATCCCATGAATTATTCACAAGGACTGATGTTACACTATCATTATTTCTGGCTTTCCTTTTTACTGCATAAGATTTTGTGTAAGTTGTCTACCAACCAATGAAAGAAGTGGGGTTTTTTTAATTAATCAAACCTGATTTTTCTGATTATTTTTTCTAATTTAAAATTAATATATTTCAAGCAGTGAGTTGTCTTCATGGTGTCATGTTGAAAAAGAAGATAGATTTCACTACCACTAGCAGGTTCTAAAACATGCAGTGCAATAGTCACTTGCACACTGAGTGGTGTTTTCTGTGTGCTGTGCCAGCTGCTGAGAAGCCAAAGTGTGATCCCAGTTGTATTCTGATATTAAGAGTTGTAAACTCCATCCTGTTCAATGTGAATTAACCTCGCTGAATGTCAACGGAGTTCAATATACAGTCAGTGTGATTCAGTTTTCTGATTGTAGGTAACAGTCAACACCTCTTGCGATTACCTTGGGATTTTGATTTTCCTTTTCCAACGCATAAGTGTACAGGGCTACAAATTCTGTATTATGGAAAGTCTTAATGGCGATAGCAACCTAGAAGTGAGACTAACTCTATTAAAATCAGTGGAAACATTGACTAGACTAGCCAAAACTCACTTATTTTATTGGTAGAGCTGTGTCTCCCAGAAGATGGGTGTAGACTTTTCGTGTTTATGGCCATGACTGACTTAAAAGCTCAGCTCATAACTGAAGCCCGTAAGATGCCAGCTAGTTCTTCATATCCAACTTATCTGCTGAGCAAACCTTTTCTTTTTTTTTTTTCGCTTACTGTCACTTCTGTCAGCATCTTTCTGATTCATTTCTATTGCAAGCTCTGTGGCTGCAGGACTCATGTTTTGGGAGGTCATGTAGGGACGACAATACTGTTTGTTTTCTATGTATAATAGCTCGGATCAAGGCAATATGGCTATCCATAGATACATTAACACTGATAAAATTATCCTTAATTGTTGTGGGGGGGAAAAAGCTGAAAAAAATTACCTCAAAAAATTTAAACATAAGGAACTATTTTTAAAGGACATAGTTTTGTTCTGTTTGCCCTCTTATGATTTGGTGAGTTTTGATGGGTATTTCATTACTTGCAGTTAGAGAAATCTTAGTGAAAGCATCCGTCTACAGTGTAGAAAGCTATCTACAGGTCTTCATGGTTCATGAGGAGGAGCTGGCAATACTGAGAAGTAATGCAGACTGTTCAAAACCAAATATCTAAACTAGGCCAGATGAATCTCCTCTTAGGAAATTCCTCTCCTTTGACTGTAAAGAGAGTCTACAGCAATTAGTTCAGCTACTGACATTTAAACTGTAGTTATCCAGAACAGCTAAAATTAATCTTACCATTGGTGTCAACAAACTGGAAATGGCTTATAATAAAACCCAGTTTCTTTTCAACAGCTCAGCTATGATGTGCAAGTCTGCACTATCACCAACACACAAAAAATGAGCATCAGGGGGTTCAAGGTTCTCTCTGCCTGGCTGTGAGAGAAGACCCTGTCTTTAGACCCCAGGATGGGCTGAGGCTTTCAGCAGAACACCAGAAAGACTTGTTATCTCACTAAATTGTTAGACTGAGTCTGTGATCAAAGGAAATGTGCCATTTATGCGTACATTTTTGTTCTATAATGCAATTAATTAGTTGACAGAATTTCTGAAGATAATATGTGGTGCATTCCCTTGCTGCTCTCTCAGCTGTCCTCAGCAACAGGGTGATAGCCAGGACCCAGCCACTATGCTGACACAGCTTCCCAATTTCCTTTCCCCTGCTCCATTTCCTTTTCAAATTGAAAACTATTAGAAGTCTTTAGGCAAATAATAGAAATCTAATGCAGGTGCCTGTTATAAATCGTTCACTAGTTACTTGTAACCTAATGCCTCCTAAAACATTACTTTGCAGAAGGCAATGAGGGTAGGAAATGCCTCATGAACTCTTTCAATCAGTGGGGTCAAGAGTTAAGGTCACAATAATATAGCCCATTTCTCCTTGTTTGTCAAATAACCTGAACATAGTTACATCTTGTCTGAGATTGACTCCCCTCTATAAGAATATGGGTCTTGCAAAGGGCTGTATGTCCGGGGTCACACTCTGCTGTACAGCCCTAAGTGGGGAAGGTGCCATATGGCTGGTGGTGCCAGTTACTGCTAGTGTAGGGTTTTCCCACTCACAAAGCTGTAGCTTTCCTATCCATGATTTGATGACGTGCAGGATCTAGATCTGCTATATGTCCGAGGTTAAATCAATCAATTTTGAGGAGGTAGCTTGACTTTTGTAAGTAGAAATTACTTGAGAAATTTGAAGTATTCTGCAGGCAAAATGGGAAGTAAACATTACTAACAAGAGTTAGTAATTTCTAGATTTAATGCAAAATAGACAAAGGTAGAGAAGTGCCTATTAATTCTGAATCACTGAAGCAAGTATCTAGGCTCCAGAGTTGGAAATGCTGCCTAAAATGACAATGTGACTAGTCAATGCAAAATTTGCCTTCATCAGCTAGGCATCATGTGTCTTATTCTCAGAGAAAAATTCCTCTCATGTTCACTGGAAATAATATCAAGCATTTCACAGGGGATAAGCCTCCAACTCTGTGTATGTACCAAACAAGGCGTGCAAGAGGACAATCTGTTAGCATATATGCTCCTGAACACGTTGGGCAACTGTCAGGTTGTTGGAAGTATTTCTCATCATGCTGGGTGCCCTCACAGGCAGCACTGAATAGTGCTATGTTGGTCACAGATCACTTTCCCCATTTGGCTCCCCAGTGAGGTGTAAATATTTCAGAGCTAATGCATAAGTCATGTACACCTGTGTTTCTGAGTGCCATGGTAGTGAGACATGACTCTTGGGTATTTCTGAGCATAAAGGAACATGGATTATTTTCTGACATTGCAAATGGGAAATACATGGAGATTTTTAATGTTTAACACTCAGACTGCTTCTGCAAATTCTTGGAAACCATTGCCTCCAGCCCCAGGCAACATCTAAGTGATGTTCTGCAAACACCTGTACCTTGCCAGGACTGGCAGACTCTCCAGCCTGTGTCCACACATGACTACCTACTGGGGCCCCATATCACTGAAAGGTAACATATGGAGTTAATTCGCCCAAAAATGAACACCCCAAGCATACTGGCTATTGCTGTGCAGGGGAACATCGTGATAGCAAACAACATCAGAGGGTTTCATGTTATTTCTGCATCAGATAGGTGTTGAGTGCCTTTCTGTTTCATTTGTGAATAAGTCCAGGTCTTACAGAAAATCCTGAGTACATTTATCAACTTAACCTCATATGAGAAGAGAAAAAGTTAAGTTTATTTATGGAGAAAATGTTTGAAATAATAAAAGGCATCACACTGTGTACTGAATTGACTGGGAAAGGTGAAGAAGGTATAGCTCCTAGAGAGCAGAAGAGCAGGCGGGCTTTCCCAGATGGTTTGCTCTGTGTTTGCAGAGCATGGTGCTTTGATTGTGAGGTGAAGGGAGAGAGGGGGAGGCACACTAGGGTATGCTAATATAAGGAGAAGGAAGCAATTGGTCTCAGTGCACTGAGAAGGGTATTGATGGAGGTCCTCAGGGTTAGGCAGAGAAGCTCATGGATTTCTGTACAAGGGAATTGCCTCCTGCTGTACTCCTGCTCTGCTGGGGAAAATAAGACTCTGTCCACATTGGTAAACAAATAAAATAGAACCAAAAAAAATAGCTGATTCTTTTCATGGACCTTCCAACCAAGGGAAATAATATACACTGTTCAGGAAAGTATACGCTACTTTTTGAGATGCTGAGTAGGAAACAAATGCCTCTGTGGCAGGCAGTGCCTCATGACATATTTGATGTTAGTCCATGTGAAAGACACAGTTAACTAGGTGGACATGCATTGATCTAGGGTACCCATTATATTTCTCATTCAAGCAGTGACCTTACTTTTCTTTTAGGGTAAGAGTCATTTGTCCAACTGAACTTATATTTAGTAATAAAACTGGAATAAACCCAAAGTCTTTCTAATTGTATTTCTCCTCTGCATTTCTCCCATGTGCTCCCATCTTTACTTCTTGGGATTTAAGATTTCCAGCTCTTCATTTTTTCTTTTCCTTTTTTTTTTAATAGATATTCCCAAACCCCTTTTTAGGGCCACATTTATAGTAACAAATAGAGATTAAACTTTCAGCACAGGCATACAGTGACATGTACTTTGTCACTAGGACTTATAACAACTTCTGTATAAGAAAACTAGAAGTTGAGTGTGATTAACTGAATTTTTCACAATACCTATACCTCTACAACTGTCAAAATGCTGCAATGCCACACTACTCCTAAACGGATGTATATTGATATAGGCCTGAAATAATTTTGGTATCTCTTTCAATAATATTTATTAAGCATGATGACAGCGCTAGAGCATGTTATCCACTAGTAGCCTCAGTGCTTTGTGGAGATGATGAAGTATGTTGATTGGTTTTACTAACTGAGGAATCAGCAGCAGCACCAACCCTTTATGTTTAAAATACAGTTTCCTTCTCATTTTAGCTCTTTTTTATATAATACCAGTGGATTTTACAAGAGAACATGTTGGCAACCATGGTGCTGCCAACCCAAAAAATCTCTGCGATTTTTCAGTTTTTCTACTAATTCAATGGACTTCATCATAGGAAAAAAAATAACTTTGCTGACTCTAGAAATTCCTAAAGATTTTCTAAGGTTAAAGTAATGTCATAGAAACAGCACCATCATGGCCCATGGTGAGAATATTCCCACTCCTCCTTGGGTATTTGCAGCCTCAGACCTGTCACCTTGAGGTCACTGGTCACACCTTGAGGTCCTGATTCAGTTGCTTAAACATAGGCACACATTTCCACTGAGATTCTTTATGTATTTTCATATCAGATTGATGGAAAACATACAGAAACCTCC
The DNA here is from genome assembly GCA_013400695.1 of Neodrepanis coruscans. Lineage (NCBI taxonomy): Eukaryota > Metazoa > Chordata > Aves > Passeriformes > Philepittidae > Neodrepanis > Neodrepanis coruscans. The sequence goes on from VYZS01038705.1 coordinate 19,982, forward strand.
TGTACTTTACTAGAGCAGCAGCCAGATGTTAGGCAGAACACCAAGGGCATCTCAGGTGACACTGCATGGGCACAACCATGCCAACACCAACTTTCTGACTTGCTGTGCTGTACTGTGCACACACTTGCCTACACACAGCCATTGTGTCAAACACGGCACAACAGTCTTGGGCTGTTTTGTCACATTTAAAGGATGCACCCATCAGCCAGAAAAGTTCTTTTTCCTAGGAGTTGCTCCCTTGTTCTTTGGTGTTCAGAGAGATAGATACTGAGATGTGTTTTTTAAAAGATAATCTCAGTTTAGGCTCTGTTCATTCTTGACTCTACTTTGAAATTGTTCGCAGGGCTGAATGAGCTACATTTTAGAGGGAAACCCAGGTCTTGTTGAAGTCTCTAGGTGTCACTGACTCTAAAGAAATTAAGATTTAATCCTACGAAGTGTCTCTGTGGACCAAGAAAGGCACATCTTTCAATTGTCATCACCGTTACCTGGAGAAGCAACAGAGGAAAAAAGCTGGTTTCAGTGACGAATGCTCTGTTCCTGAGATTACAGTGAAAATGGCACCAATGTAGCTGGTATTGAAGAAACTAAAATGAAACTGGTCTGAAAGTCAAATCTGGGATTGGGTTTTTTTGCTGGCAAAGTTTGAAGAGCAGTTCCAGAAGTGTTACTTGCATTTTATTTACCACTTAGAGTGCAACAGCAATGAAACCTAACATTACAGGGAGTGTGTGTTCCCACCAGAAAATGTCTTCAGCAGTTCATAAAAACCTGGCCATTTATCAGCACTGCAGGAGATCTTTATTACCTCCCTACAGCATATGCTCTCCTATGATGTAGTTATTGATTTAACAAGTAAGCTTCATGGAGAGCTTTTATCTGGGAATTAGCAGCAAGACTGAAATAGAGTCCTTATTATTCTAATAACACAGAGATATGAGATTCCTGCATATTCCAAAGGCCATATGATCACTTAAAAAGTATCCTATTAGGGCTGTCACATCAAAGTGTGGGCTGTGAGAACTTTAACAATCATGACATCACACTTACCCCTGGCAGTTTCACAACCCTTTTGTTTTTCTTCCTACAGGTTTGGACATCAGGCAAGC